>OMKY01250457.1:16174-33333 GCA_900302395.1 Bregmaceros cantori | reverse complement strand
ATTCGCATATCAGTGGCGCGCCACTAGACAGGGGTGCACGCCCGTTCCACTGATGCGCACGACGCGGACTCCTGTCTATCCATCTGAGGTGGAACAAGACTACCGCTTTTACGCACAGCCCCATTTCATTCCCGTATCAATTTATTGAACACACAGACACATACACACGCACACACACACGAGCACACGCTACGTCATAAAGTTGTGCGTGTATGATGCGCGATGAAAACTATCGTATGTTCCTCTGAAATGTGGTTGGTATTTTCTGCATCATCCTCCAACATTCAGGAAAAGACGAGAGAAGCGTAAAATCACAGAGGATGTCTGTTTTTCCCGAATTATGGCAGGTAATTCGCTCCAGAATTATTACATCCTAAAACACGGAGATCCTGCATTCGGCCGGCAAATTCAACTCAGACGTCCTCTGTGATTATCTCGAATCACCAGGGGTCCCCAAGTAAAACAAATCCAGCGCGACTTGGACTCTTGTCAACGAAATTCATGGGGCAAAGGGAACTTCAGACTCTCCTTCATCATCAGAATAAAAATACTTTAGTTTTAGCCTCCCGAACAGGGGTGGGACCCGCAGGAGAACTCGCTGCAATCCGAACTTTGCAGTAGACACAGCACCATAAACACGAATGGGGGCAAGTAAATTGTGGTGTCCATATTCACTCTCCCAACGGCGCCCCTTATATTCAGATTTTTTTAAATGTTTTTTAAATGTTTTTTAAAATGGTAAATGATATTAATCACATTTTGCATTTTCAGAAATGATCTGAAAATCATATTTTTTTTTAAAACCAATAGGTGGTGGTGTCATCTGTTGACAATAATATTAATTCAATTCCTTGGCGACTATCGATTATTGCATTAGTTGTCGATTTAATTTCATAATCAATTAATCATCGCTTAATTGACTAATCGTTGCACCCCTAGCTGTTACAAACTTGTTTCCCACAAATGCAATCTGGAAGTTTCCAACCGCTGCAGGGCAGTGCGGTGTTGGAACCTGAAACTGTCATTGGAGGCGGTAGCTTTTCCCTTGAAGCAAGGCGCTTTCTGCCTTTGTACCTCGTTCAATTTTATTGACAGGTGGATACCGCTGCAGGGCTGTACGGTTTTGCTCCAAATTAAAAAATGTGTTTTCTCCTGTCATTGCAATATATTGTGGTTTCGTAGTTGAGATTTTTGGTTTGTTCACGAGGGGAGTGGCTCCCTGCAAGTAGTATTTTTAACTGCACTTTATTAGTAAAATGAATGTAAAACTGAGCATGTTTCATTTGCGTTTTTATACACACCATTCCAATTTTTAATGTATTTTTGCGGTTTTTGGATAAATCGTGCGCCGCCCCTCTCGGTGTCCCCACAGCAGTTCATCATTCAGCCTTATAATGGAAGACCACAAATATTATTATTATTATTATTATTATTATTATTATTATTATTATTATTATTATTATTATTATTATTATTATTATTAATCAATATTCAATGCCTTTTGATGATGGAGGTGTAATGAATCGGCTCTTTATATAGGAATTTATTGTCTTGTTAGCTGGGCCTTCCCTGACGACCATATTGCGAAACGGTCCTTGATTCCTGAATTTCAATAGTGCCATATCTGGCCATTGTGGTTTACTAAACCGTCAATGACTGAATAATAACACTTCCCACCTTTCATTCCCAATCCAATTGACTGATCAACGGGTTTGGGACCCATCACTTCCAGTCTCCCACTATGTTGAGTACTGTGACTGCCTTGTACATAGACCTACAATTGCCCTGGACAGACCTGCTCTTAATGGCTGCACCAATAGTTTGACAGAGTTTATTTTTTTGGATCAGAAAAAGGGACTGGGAAAGTGTGCTGTGAAAATTACTATTAACGGGTGTGAATCTGGAATTCCCGCCATTTTCCTTAACTTCTCTTTCCAAGTCGCCCACAGTCTGAAATTTGCAGGCATTTCTAAAACTTTCCTCGGATTTACTTTCAAATCAACTTGACATGAAACTACTTTTTCACGTATTTTCCCAAAACTGGCACATGAACACACATCCCAGTGCTGCCAACGAATAGGTTGAGAGCCGCGAGAGACGCAAGTGTCCGCCTCTTCGACACCCTCCAGCTGCCCCCAGTTGGACCCTCTTCGACCTCACCGTCCCCTCTGCTGCCAGCCACCCCTTCGCCAACCCCTCTCACCTACACAGAATCGTCCTCCATGACCCACACCCCCCTCCCAGCTGCGCCCGGTGGTATGCACGGTCACGGGCCGGCGCCCGAATCTCCCCATCATTTCCACTGTGCGGTGGTGGAGGCGCTGCGAAGCCGCGGGGCGTCGGAAAGCAGCTGGGGTGAAGGTACCCTGTCACCACCTCCACCTGCGCTGGTGCTGATGGTGCTGCTAGTGGCTACCGCATCACTCACTCCCCCCGCTTCCTACTGGAACACCAGTCTACCCCACTCCCCATGCTCTCACTACTCTGCCTTGGGACTGCTGTGGTGATGGTGCTGTGGGGCTGCCACTAACGGTTTTTGTTTTGACGGCCACTTGGGTTACCAGGTGAATTAAAAATGCATGGAATTAATGGTGCAACAAAATATTTGTGTCAGGTGTCATTTTAATAATATATTATACATTGGTATCGTAATAATCACAGTTCTAAACTGTTGAATATGGGTAATTATTTCATTTCATGATAATTACCTGAAATTTGCCTACACTGATTTGTAATTTCAATTTTGTATCATTCTCATATAAATAAAACGTTTACAAGCAGTAAACTAAATTATATTAAGGAGCAAGTACTGGGAGGGCTCATTTGGAGGACACTAAAGTGGCTGGTGTGTTTGTGCTTTTTGTGACATAATAAAATAAAAACATTTGTTGCTGGTGCTGCACGTCCTAAATTGAAACTTGTCTGTTGCTAATATTTTTACACGGTTTACGTAGTATTAGGCTTGTATAATGGAATATTTTCGGCATGGTATAAGGACAGATTAAACGTTGACATGCTCCATGTATTGAAACGCTAAAAATGCACAACCACATGTTTCTCAAGGAAGCAGTTTGTGATTTTTCAAATGATGGACTACCGACAATTATTGTTGTCCATGTATTCATCAATTCATTCACATTTATCATCACATTCAAATATTATTATCATCATCATTTATCAATATTGAACGACTTGCATGACGGGGGTTTTATGAGCCATAAAATGAATGGATGATTGTTTAGAAAGTACTGATTGATTTCAAATGTGCAATTCTGGTAGAAAGGAGGAAAGAATAAATACAAGAGGAAAAATTTTCTTGCCATATGCAGTGCAGTCAAGCAGTTTGAACCAGTGAGTCTTTTCATATAGTGCACTTTTGTTGCCTTCCTAGTGCAACATCACAAATTCTCCATTCTTTTTTTTTTTTTCTTTTAGATGCAGAGCCAGAAGCAGAACCCTCAGAGGAAGTAGCTGAAGTGGTGGTAGAGGAGACGGAGCCTCCCCAAAGTGAGACGGAGCCTCAACCCCAAGAGGTGGACTCTAGAGAAGGCGCAGCCACCTGCACCCCACCCAGTACCCCTGTCAAACCCGAGCCCGAAGGTAGGCGCTGCCCATACTGCTGATGTCATGACACACGAAGATGTGAGACATGCTTTCTCTCTGTGTGAGTGGGACCATATTAGTGAAGTGGAAGCAGTCTTGAGTGTAGTCTCAATTAGCCTAGGAGGTTTCAAGGGGCTTTTCATGGAAACTTCCAGAGAATGATATGCTAGCCCACTTTCCTTAACCTATGACTGTTGAAGGTTGGCAAAACAATACTTGCCCCATGGTTGATGATTTTACGTTGCGAGAAAGTGGAAACTGAAGAGGTAGGCTGTAGCTGTACGTTGGAATGGTTTAACCACTCATAACGTATGTCACAGCACATCTTTTAAAGCATCTTCTCTCTCTGTAATTCACATGCCCACATTGAGGTGTATTTGGGTTCGATTCTGAGATTTTCAGAATGGGTAAATACACATTGAAGGTGCACCGAAATACATCCAAAGCCTCAGAATTAATCCAAAAATCTGGATGAAATTTGTTTTGAATTGGTGTGGCCCATTTCTTCTAGTACCAAGAGCCAACTTCTGGCACTCGCAGTGAATATTGTTCTTCACAACAGTCAAATATGACCATTAAGGCTGGAATGTTTGATTATCAGCAGTCAGTTGATAATCAAATGTCATTTTTGTTTTCTCTAAGATGGCAAATTTAATGAATATTTACTATCTCTAAATCTTAGTCGTCGGAAGGCTCATATTGTAGTTAATTTAATATTTGTTATAATGGTGAATATTGATTTTGAATTTATTCAAATCACTCTCCCAGCCCTGATGTTCATTGGCTTGCATACATGCAGACATGTACTTGTATATACTTGCACAGACACGCATGGATTGAGCGAGTCTCCCCTGCCCTTGGCTGGGTGTTTGGCTTTGGCTGTACCGCCTCATTTTGTTGTATCAACACTGGGTGGGGTGCATGATATGTGTGGGATTTTTTTGTGTTCCGTTTGTTGTATTTGTATTCTGTCTATATTCAACCAAACTAAAGGTGTGGTTTGCCGACTGTAAGGGAGCTGCTTCGTCCGGCCCCTTTCTGTTCACCAATGATAAAAATGGCAGGAAGTTGATGAGGCTAAGCTCATCGTCCATGAATATTCTCAATAACCTAACGTATGTCCTGTTGAAATATTTGCTAAATTTCTCCCCTTATCATGCAAAGAAGTGTCCAGATTAATGACTAGAAACATGACCACATTCTTGCCATTACTGACCATTTGACAACCAATGACAATTTGATAGTAATAGTATTGAAACATTTATTGCCCTATGAATTTCTGCAAATAACTTGACTGTTCTTCCACCATGCTACAATTTTATCTACTGCAATGCTTCATTTGAATGAGCGAGTACTTTATTTTTGACATCTGTTCTGGATAGGAAGTGCCACACAGACCAATCATCTCCTATAAATGGCACGTTTACATACATTATTATGCTACATACAAGGCTTTGAGTAGTGGATGGTAAAGTCTATCTCAAAGACTTTGAGGTCGGAAAACGGCAAAATATGAACTTTTATATTAAAAATTCAGCTGCTACACCGCAGCGCATGTCTTACAGTCGCATAGTAATGACGATTTGAATACAATCTACATTCCCTTTGAACATTGACATTATTTAATTTAATAGTATTTCTCCTATGATTTGGAACATAGTGCCTGAATGTCACAAGTTTACATGGTGTAGTTAAAATGGGATCACTAGTCAACTCATTCGATCTGACTGATGCTCCAACACTACTGACACCAAATTGCCTTGTTTTCTTTTTCCATTAATGTTTCATCTTCCCAGAATGGGGTCCTTTCTCCATTCTGTTTTTAAAGTAGAAATGAACTGAATGACTGGTTTGTTGGATTCCGACAATGGCCAAAATACAATGCTGCCATCACTCTTCTATGTTTTTAAAGGAGAAAAGTAGCAAGGTACTTGGGTCCGTGATGGACGTAGTCCTTCAGTTTATCAATTTCATAGCTTGCAAATTGCCTGTAAATGTGGAATACTGCAGACAATAGAACAATATGTTGTATTGTATAATATTATATTATTATAGCAGCTATATTATAGCTGCGATACAACAAATATATAATTTTGCTCCCATTTTTTTCTTGGCAACGGAGTCTTTTAGTCGTGTTCAAATTCACACATTTTCTTGCAATGAATTTGAGCCCTGAAAAAGATTTTATAAACGCGTGTGCTGGTCACCATTAAAATCACAATTGTATTTTGGTTTCAACGTAGAATCCAACAGAACCAAGTCTCCCATTTCTGCTTTAATCTTCTTTTTTTGATTTGCCATTTGGTTTGGCCGGCCGTGGCCTGTTTGGTATGCACCCGCATAGACTTGTGTTGTGTGCTTGTCTTGTGCTCTTCTACGCGGCGGCCTTGTTCACTCAGGACTTGTGGGAGAGAGAGAGTACCTCTTGCCATAGTAAGTACGCCCACTCCTCCCCCAAGCCCCACCCCCATCTCGCCATCTCCAACCTTCAACCAACCATCCGCCATGACCACGCCTCTCTGTACTGACACGACCAACCACCAATCAGAGCATGAGTGTTGTACTAATCCGAGTGGCTATGCTGACGCCTAACTCCCGCCCACCCTCCT
The DNA here is from genome assembly GCA_900302395.1 of Bregmaceros cantori. Lineage (NCBI taxonomy): Eukaryota > Metazoa > Chordata > Actinopteri > Gadiformes > Bregmacerotidae > Bregmaceros > Bregmaceros cantori. Next base: position 27,121 of record OMKY01250457.1, on the reverse strand, counting down.
CCGGGTACCTGTGGACCAGTACCCCCCCTTTGTCCGCCCTAATGCCATGACCGCTGTTGCTGGTTGAGGAGGTTTTGAGTCCCTGGCTCCACTAGGTGTGTGGAAATCACAATTGCATTGCAAGATGCTTTAATATTAATCACTTTAATGCATTTACTCCATTTAAAACACTCATAAAATGTTCTGCATTACATTATCTATAACCATTTTGTTCGTTTTAGTTTGATGTACACTTACCTGTAGATCTGCACTATCCCTTCTAAATTCCTTTGACAAACCTACAGTGAGTATGCAGAAAATGTACACTCTTCATTAACACAATTGTATAAAAAAATTGTATGTATATCTTTATAGTGGGAAACTGAAATTATTACCCACAAGCCCAGTGAAAGCAGCTTCCCATAGCAGCAACAGCATTCCTGTAGCTCCCCCACTGTCCTACCTTGCATTATAAATACCCAATGATGACGCAACGCGACACAGGTAACGTAAAATAAATTGTGTGTGTGTGTGTGTGTTGCCAGAATTAGAGGGCAGGCTTCAGTGAAAGCATTCTGATAAGATCAGAACTCTTATCAACAATTTCAAAGCGATCATACCTCATACTGTCTATCGTGGTAATTAGCTTGGTGTTCTTTGTATGGATGAATGCTTAATCAATTTTTAATCTGGAGTCTGGGTGCGTCTGGCGGATTCTTGAACACCACGTGAGAATTGTTGAAAAAAAATCAAAATGCCGGTTTAGTTGCCGCGGATGTCCTTTAAGTGTAAGCCCTGAATGCATAAACAGTTTGATAGCGCAGACAATCTAATTCTTGTTACATTTTGGCCTGGATGAGAGTCAGATGTGTTTTTTTGAAATTGTCAAATAGTGTTATTAATTGCAATTATGCACAGAGGATCTTTGTGTGTTACACATTTAATTTGCACAAAAAAATGATTTTGCATGCATGTGCCCCCAAAAATATTCCTGTGCAACACAGGGCATCAGGTGAAAAAAAACAAACAAAAAACAATTAATGTCATTACTAACCGTTATTGTTATTGTTATTATTAATTAGTAAATGAGTAGTCTGCTTGTTACTTTAGCAAAACCTAAATGGTAATTGTGGTAATTATACATATACGAGAGAAGAAAAGACATTTATAATTAGTACCACTTTTTTTTTGGTATGATTTTTAAATTGTCTGCATAATACAAACATACCTTTTCCTTTCAGCAATTTAACATTTTTTTTAGAACTCAATAATTGGAATTAGAATATTTGTGCTCAATCACTTTGTGTAATATAATTTATGAACTTCACTTTTTAAAAGAAGCAGTATCTGTATTAGTTGACGTGGTTAACCGAGGCTTGACTATTTCATAGTAAAGTGTTTTTTTGTAGTTGAGTAATTGTGGTTAATCCAATAATCGTTTCAGCTATACTATTGATATAGAGTAGTTCCAACTTCCACGTCAGGTGTACCGTTTGTGTGTTTTCTTTCACTAGGTAAACGTTCATAGTCCTACATGTGGCTTAAAAGTGTGACTTTGTGGCTTTCTATCTTGTGTGTGCTTGAGGCGGCTATGTGCTTCAGATACAGAGTCCATCCTACTGAAATGAACACTAGAGCTAGTAAACAGTACTAGCAAACAGTACTTCATTTCCAAAAAAGGGCACAGAGACCATACTCTTGCAATTTATATAATTATACGTTCATAAATATATTTAATACAATTTGTGAAATTATTTATTCAAATACATCCATTGCAAATATCTAATTAATTATAATTTACAGCACAATCTGCAAAACCAATAGCGTTGCCATACTAAATCAGTGACTGTAACACTGATGTGCCGCAATTATTATATGAAAACTAAAATCCGATTTGATCATTTACATGTCATAAAAAATATTTTTTTTTTTTTCTTTTCTACATAGTCATGTACAATTATCTAGCGATTTGATAGATCCCACTAAGCCAAATTCAATTTTGACCAAAAATCCATCCATCAATGGTGCAATGGTAACCGATTGACTAACATGCAAATGAGCACACTCAAAAAGAAGTTTGAGCCACTCCTCCTATCTAATTGCCCTCCTCTCATGCTTTCCACCAATCAGAGTCTCCCCGTGAGCCTACCTGCCAAGATGAGAGCGACGCTGCCACCCTCAGACAAACCCTGCCAGACCTGACTCCCGATGACCCTTCCGACGCTGCGCCCCAACTCCCCGAGGCTGAAGACTCCGGTGCCGTGAACGCTGCCGCTGCAGAGCCCAGTCCTCCTGGTGCGGCAGACGACACGCCAGCACCACCCGTGGAGGGAGAGGAGCCGGGCGAGGAAGAGGGGGAGGAGTCTCCCAGCAAGTCTCCCTCCAAGAAGAAAAAGAAGTTCCGCACACCGTCCTTCCTGAAGAAGAACAAGAAGAAGGAGTCGGCCTAGAACGTGTCCTTGATTTTTATTATTTGTTTGTACTTAGGGACGTGCCAATCCAACAGTGATATCCGAACCAAAACCAGTTGCAGGGCTTTATGCTCTTCATTGCCGTTTATTATTACACTTGTGTCTTTTTGATGGAACAATTATTTCGGTAGTCTTGAGTAATTCCCCATGTTTTTAAATTATTTCTTTGTATTGCTCCTGTTGGGAGTGGCCAAAGTGGCCAAATTATGCGCTTTTGGATGCACCCTTGCGTCATGTTACTAACTAAATAACAGTCATCCAAGCTGTATATATTACATTTAGTTTTAGGCAGTTATAAATGGAGCCCTTGTACGGCAGTTTGCACAGTGCTTGCGGTTAATTATTTCCATCATTGGCCTGGTTATGTTTTGGCCGATGCTAGCTATGTGCATCAAAAACAAAATCATTGGATTGGGCGTCCCTGGGTTTTCATATTGTGTTTTTAGCGCCGTTCATCCCAATTATTATTTTTAAAAACACCAGGACTGGACACTGAATTTTAGAAGCTAAACTAGCATTTTGAAACATGACTAAAGGGCTTGGCTATGATATTATAAAAAAAGCTTAATGGTCTATAACATACAACCACTGAGTAATAAATTGGACATTTTAAAGGCATAATATTCCATTGTGTTTTTAATGATGGGTAGGGTTAGTGTCCAGAATGTTGACGTTCATCTCTGAATGTTGAGATTTAACACAGTTATGATCTCAAGTTAATTTTTTACTCTCCATATTTCAGATTTACATCTGGATTTTGAGAGTAGGCCCATCGAATGTCACTGTTTATTTCTTTTGATATTAATTCTGTCTTTATTCTCACATTTTTCTTTTGGATGTTGAGGTTGAAGTCATAATTTGTATTTTATATTGGTCCTTGGCGTATTAATGAACTCTTAGGAGTGTGCCAATTTTTTTCTACAACATCGACACATACTACCATTGTTCTTGGACTTTGTTTTTATTTTGTTCAAGTGTTGAAAGTTTTTTGCTAGACTGTGAGTTCAAAACGTTTGGTTGGAACATGATGAATGATATGCATTCATTAAAAACAATGTGCATGCATGAAGAAATGTCATGTTGTGGTTTCATGAAATTTTAGTGATCAGAATGGCCCCTTAGCAATAAGGTCAGTAAGTTGAACAGAGCATTTGAATTTCAGATTTTTATTCCAATGACAAATTTAATTTTAATAGATTTTAAGGGGTTTGCATATATGCAAACCAAGGATTTTTCAGTACAATGGTTGATATTTGGTGGCATTAGGAAATTAAAAATTATATACGCCTTTTCTGACGCAATGTCAACTTGCTTTAATGATTATGTGCAAGCCAAATAATTTGAATTTTAAATAAATGAAATTATACTCATCACCAAAATGTATAAACATGTATGACATTTCTACATGCATATATCTAAAGCCACTATGCTGTATGAAGGTATTTTACCTGCTTCAATGTTTGAAATGCAACAGAACAATCCACCAATCAGGGTTCATACAGTACAAGCACATCCAAGACGACGCAATCCCTACGTTTTCTGTTTTTACGAGTTTCTGAAAAGACCAACTTCTGGACAATGTGCTTATGATTGCATGACATAATTACTTGGCGTAATGTTTTTTGTTGTTGTGACTTGCAACGTAATCAACACGTTGAGCTTGGTAACTGTAGGTTTTTGCAAAGTATTAAGTCCTATAAATGAATGTGATTCACAACTGCTATAAGGTGATGGGCAAAATGTGGCTGGAGCTTCTATGAACCCTGATTAATGAAATTTTGTCCATCGTGCACACGTGTGCAACCACATCTAGCATGTGATGCTATACTAAGGGCAGACGATGTATGGCTACCATTAAGTTAATGCTGTTACAGTATGAAGGAATATGTCTCGGATACCCTCACGTTTGTCATTTTGAGCCCCTTGGGGAGAAGATGGGTGTACTACGAAGTAGGGTACTCTTATTTTATTGTGTTTTTTTTTCTGAATTGCCTGTAATTCGTAGGAAGATGGCAGATTGGCAGATGCTAGCATGAAAAAGTTGTCTTAATGCTAATTGTGCTAAGTGTGTATCTATTTTGAAATCTAAAAACGTAACAAACTCAAATGTTCTAGATAATGGAGGTCGTCTCCTTTTTATATTCCACTATTCCGGATGAATTGCATATTTCTCTCGGATATTTTAAATGTCATATTTGGAACTCCAGACATTGAAAATGGTCACATGTGGGAACATAAACATAATTATTATAATACATCTTAATTATATATGTATGGGGTATTTGAAAATGTCAAATGCCTTTTGCGTGACATTGGTTGGCACTTATTTAAACATTTAAGGATGGTAATTTCCTTTCTGGTATTCTAGGAGGTAGAAAGTTGGTCTGACAGACCGTCCGAATTCGATTAGCTGTAGATCAGCAATGAGGTTCTAGCATGTCCCATTTTTCTATTACAGGCTGTGAAAGAAAATGTTTGTCTCCTGCTAAATAATAATTTACAATATTAAACGATGGTGATTCCAGTAATATTTGGGCAGTAAGTAAGTAATAAACTCGCTTGGTTTATATTTGCTGCTAGTATATTATATTAAATCTATGATTTAATCAATGTCTGTAATGCATCTGTCACGCATCGCACCAGTTGTTTTGGGCTATTGTAACGTGCTAACATAGTCACTGTTACTGCCTGAAGAAATTACTGGAACATATTACTTTTTTAACTTGATAGTCAAGTATGTGCTAACACTGCACATACTCGAGGACTACACACTTTTATGTTTAATTTACCAAATAGTGAAGTAATTGTCAATGTGTTGTTTTTTTTTGTAAACCTTTATTCTTCGTAGTATACCACCCAATCTCCTCCACCCTTGCTTGCTTGAATGTGAGCATCTCCTTGTCTATACATATAAAATATTATATTTTCCCTAGAAACAATTTAACAAACCACTTGTGTCCCAGTCTCGACTGGCTGTCTTGCAACTGTAGCACGAGATTCACTCATCACTTGAAAACTTGACTGATTATTTCTGTGAAGCCCCCCCTCCCTCTTCCCCGTTAGCGCTTTCTCTGGTCAAACCACTCACTCTACTGCCAGCCATTTTTACCTTATACATTAGGGATGGGCATGCATATATAACTCACATTTGCGAATGTGTACACACATTTTTTTTTTTTTGGCCGAACTGTCATTAACTGATATGCCATTAGTTGCTGCTCTCTCGGCAGCACGTATGCATGCAAGATTGACGAGAATTGCTACCCCAAAAATAACAGCAATTGGCCTCCTGAGCCTCTTAGGTCGTGTTACTTTTTGTTTGCAAGTACTCAAGTACTCCTATTCAATAGATTAATAGTATTTAACTATAAAAATGAGCAGAAAGCCCATCCCTAATACACATGCATACATGTACGTACGTCACTGTTTGTACGGTACAATACGTCGTAGGTCACTCGCTCCAGAAAAGGACTTCCACGCCCACATAAGGACTGCATGGGATTGCCCTGTGACTGGCTGTCTACACTCACCACTGCTAACCTCGCTATCGTGTTTATTCTTTTTTTTTTATGCCCTTGTTCTTATTTTCTGCAAGACCCTCTAATATTGCATTCTGATGCATTGTGTGTGTGCGTATATATATATATATATATATATATATATATATATATATATATATATATATAATCTCAAAGGATATTGTACTAATACATGTATTTTGCTTTTTTGTATCATTTGTTCACACTCGCCCATCTGGGATCTCGTGCACCTGTAGGCTTCCAGTCAGTGATTGTGCAACGCGGTACTATTGCGTTCCAAGTTGAATAAACACACTACTGTGAACACAGTTTATTTTTGACTGGTTGTGTTTTCTGTTGAATCACTAAATCATATATTTAGATTTGCATGTTGTTTCATTTGTGTTTTACACAATCTGGCATTGTGACATGCTGCAGGGGCCTGCTGTGAGGCCAGGGGTGATGAGAGCGGGTGTGTGTTTGTGTAAAACCAGTCGAGCCCTGCACATTAGTGTCCCTGAGCGTTTCCAAAAAGTATACTACGTGAGCCATCGTCGCTTTATAAATTGAGGCTCATGTACAATGGGATATTCAATTCAGACGAGATGTTTGCGGGATTGTTGCCTCGCAACACTAACAACAATTAAACAAGGGAAAAGCAATTCTGGTGTTAGTTTGATCTTTTTCCCCGGTCATTTAATGGAGCTCCTACTCTACCAACTTCACCAGGGACGCAGTGAATCATACACTTCACCTCTCTTAAAAGTGAGTAAGGGTCACATATACATGCATGTACAGTGGAAATTTTCCTCTGCATTTAACCCATCCCTGAGGAGTAGTTGACAGCCGTATGCTCAGCGCCCAGGGGCCAACCCCAGATTCCGAGCCAGTGCCATGGCCAGGGGCACTGACTGGAGCAGGTTAACTAGAACATGTTTTTGGTGGTGGGGGAAACGGAAGTGTCTGGAGGAAACACACAAGACACAGACACGGGGAGAATATGAATGAGTGTGAACGTTTAAAAAAAAAAACATTTTCAAAGATGATTTTTATAAAACAACTTATTTGTTTTTAATTTTATACTTGCTGTACAATTGTGAAGCACTCTGTAATATTCATGTGGTATTGGTTGTTTTATAGATTTTTTTACATTGCCTTGCCATAAAACATTTAAATTATTTCTAATTACATTTGTGTTTTTTTCCCTATGTAAATGTGTAACTAACTTATATACGGATACTAGAACCACTTTATTCTTAGAGAGTTGTGTAACTGTCAGAGATGCGACCAAGTCCCTCGTTCAAGATTTTAATAAAGAAGGTAAAAAAATAAAAACTATTGCTTGCTTTTGATTTCATTACAATCAGATTCTGGAAGACTGTTGTCCTTGATTTGACCTGCTCACGAAAACTTGTGACTTCAACGAGGAACTTGGTTGCATCTCTGGTAACTGTTGTGTAATTGTCTGTTGTGTAAAATTTAAATACGTGTTAACGTATTCACTTAAAAGCTCTCTTAAAATAACCTTGGTCATCTGGTTATAATTGTATTTTTGTTACTATGTAACTTGTATTGAAGGTTATAACTCTGGGTAACATACTATCCCATGTGTTTGTGCCTGCAGTAGCAGTCAGTAGCCAGCGGCGGCAGTGTCGCGTTAAATTATGTTTTACGTCGCATTGGTCTCCGTCGTTGGCGTGCGGCGTGTCGGTGTCGTCACATCCGCCGTGCGATATGCACCCCCAGACAACGTGGGTAATAATAACATTAGTAAAAAGCCTTTGGATAGAGCCATCAAATAGCTATTAAATTAATGCCTACATTCCAGATCATGGAGCTATATATTTAATGTGTTGTGATCTGTAGACATTTCCACCGTGGTCATCGAGTTACCTGAAGCTGCCAAAGGTAATGTCGGAAAGTACCCATTCTTCTGTCTGTTATTAACTTTGTAATTTTTCGTCTGCTTTTTTGGTTATTTCTTGCGATGTTTTTCATTTAAAACATGTTCAGGCTGTGCTATGTTTTTTTTATATCACATGTGCGTATATCTTCACTTTGTTCAGATACTTTGAATTTGAGGTTCAAGCAGCAACTTTTGTGTTATCGAGTGAGTGTCTAGGTACTGAGGCGACTAATAATGCTGACCCAAAATATTAGACTTAGACTTTCTTCTTTGTCATTGCACAAAAAACACACAGTAGTGAGGTCTTTCGGCAACGATATGACGTTGCTTGGCTTCCAGTATTACATCTTAAAATATTACAGTGCTACAGACCTTATAGTGCAGTATAGAGAATAAATAATTAATGGCTAAAAACTAAAAACAGAGCAGTATACTGAATAAATAGCTAAAAACAGCAGAAACCAGTGTAACAATATATTGCACATAAATTAAATTATGCGCCATTGTCCATGGGGTGGAGGTTTATTGGCCATTTAGTAGTCTTATCGCCAGGGGGAAATAACTGTTTCTGAGTCTGGCTGTTCTGCAACGGATGCTGCGGAATCTTCTGCCAGGAGGCAGGCGTGTGAACAGTCCATGTTGGGGGTGGGTGGATATTGTTGGATAAGATCATTAAACTGACAGTACATTGCACGAATGTTATGGACTGCCAAGCGTAACAAACACGATTATGTATCTACAAGTTACACGACTGCCTGGTGACAATTCGGATGATTTAATTAGTTGGCAATATTTCATTGTTCAATAATCACATAACAAAATTCTACTATCGTACACTCATGATAGTAGTGCACTAATTTGCTGTGATGACAGCAAATGTTCTCTATTCCCCATAAAGATCAATACTTAAGTAATCATTAGAGGGGATTTCTTTGTTAGCTCAGAACGATAACGAACTGAATAACAAATGTATGCCGGAATCCAACAACAAAGCAACTTTGAAGGGAGCTAGTGTTCTTTTACAAAATATGATATAAATGGTAAAATCTGTACTTACACAGAAGGGTGTGCGTGGATATGTGTTAATTCTAAAAAGTCACCTAAAACGTTTTCAAAACTCTCATAGAAGTCTATGGTTGTAATAGTAAATAAACAGTCGTTTTGCCCCTACTTAAAGTGGTTCTGGTAAGTTGGTCCTATTGACTGTGACACATGTACACCACAGATGGGGAAGATGCAGAAGAAGAAGAAGACCCTGTCCGACAAGGTGCGTCGGGCCAAGACCTCCACCGAGATCAAGAACAACCCATTTGAGGTCAAGATCAATCGTAAGAAGTTTGATGTGCTGGGCAGGAAGACCAAACATGACGTTGGACTTCCTGGAGTGTCCCGCTCCAAAGCCTTCAACAAGGTGAGAGTGGGAGTTGGGTTTTTGACGTGTATTTTAAATGAGGGTCAAATCTTGGAGTAATCTTTGCACGTGCTCCGTGGTAGCTCAGGTTTTTAAGACTCTACACTAGGCTGCAACGAGTAGTCAGCTAATCGTCGACACGCTACCCAATATCCATATTGAAAGTGCCTAAAATAGGGGGCGCGGTGGCAGAGTGGTTATAGAGCCCCCCACTCCCCCGAACATAGGTTGAGCAGTGCTGTAAGTTCTCATCCCCTCTCTGACTTTTCTGCAATGTCTTCCCCCGATTCTCTCTCAAATGAACAATGAAAAACGGTGCTTGCACCCAAAAAATAACCAAAAAAAGAAAGTGCTTAAAATGACTTGAATTGAGGAATTTCAAAAAAGAAAAAAACTGGAACACTATTCTATTGATTGATTTCAAGTTTTATTTAAAAGTAACTGAATAATCCATTGCATTACTTAAAAGGTGGTAAACAGGGGGCGCGTGGTGGCAGAGTGGTTATAGAGTGGTTATAGAGCGCGCCCCGGACCATAGGTCGAGCAGTGTCGCAAGTTCTAATCCCCTCTCCGGCTTTTCTGCAGTGTCTCCCCTGGCTCTTCATCCCAATTTCCGATGTAATCCTGTCACTATCTTTCTCAATAAAAGAATGAAAAACGGTGCTTGTGCCCAAACAATAACATAAAAAAAATTGGTGAAGTAATTATTAAACAAATTACAATTTATCCTGAGCAACTTTTCCCACCTCTGGTTCCTGTGCACAGTGATGATCTTTGGGAATAACCTTATAGCTCTTCGTCCTCCCTTTCAAATGTGTCCGCTCTTGGAAACCTTGTATGGAAGCACATTGGAATGTTGCCGTATTGGAATCATGGAATGTCAATCTAGATCCCATCTAGAAAGTGTGTACGTGTGTCTTTGCACCCGCAGAGGAAGGAGACGTTGCTGAAGGAGCATCAGAGTAAACACAAGGCCAACAAGTTCATAGACCGTCGCTTTGGGGAGTATGACACCAACATGGACCCCGAGGAGAAAATCCTGCACCGCTTCTCGCTGGAGAGGAAGGTAATACTGAAATTAAAGGCTATTCCACCTCAGACAACTTGGGAAATATAGAATCGGGAAGAATGTATTGGTTCAATTGTACACTTCCATGATTGAAAACATTATGTGCCTATCAATCAGCATATGGTATGGTAATACACCCGAACACACACTACATAGACTGGAAAGAACAATGAACAGGGCTTCCAAAATCATCAACCACAAACTTCCCACACTGGATTCTCTTTACAAACAACACACCACAAGACGCACATTGAATATAATCAGGGAGCCTCCGCATCCTGCAAACCACCTATTCAAACACATTCCCGCTGGCAGGAGTCTCATGACGTTGGTCAAAACGCAATAACTCATTCGCTTTTTATATTAAAGTCATAGTGAAAGTATCCATATGAGCCAACATTGTCATGTAATCAGTCGGACCCAAACTTGACCTTTTTCTGTCCTGGTGACCCTGCAGCGTCTCCATGACAAGAAGGACATGTTTAACTTGAACGAGGAGCAAGAGGAGCTCACTCACTATGGCCAATCACTGGCTGAGATTGAGAAGTTTGCTGACCACGACAGTGACAGTGACACAGAGGAACGAGGTCTTC
>OMKY01250457.1:0-16154 GCA_900302395.1 Bregmaceros cantori | reverse complement strand
ACACACTACATAGACTGGAAAGAACAATGAACAGGGCTTCCAAAATCATCAACCACAAACTTCCCACACTGGATTCTCTTTACAAACAACACACCACAAGACGCACATTGAATATAATCAGGGAGCCTCCGCATCCTGCAAACCACCTATTCAAACACATTCCCGCTGGCAGGAGTCTCATGGCGTTGGTCAAAACGCAATAACTCATTCTATGTGTCTGTCTCTCAGTCTGTGGTGGTCTGTATTTACCTGTTTCTCCTTTGTTTTTTTGTGTAATGTATTGTATTTTGTGTGGTGTATTGTTGAGCTTCAAACTCGCCATGAATCAAATTCCACTAGTCTAGCTGTCTGGCAATAAAATTGACTTGAACTTGAACAAATCTATGGTTTGTTTGGAGGTCAGAGTTTATTTGCCTTTTATTTCAACAGGATTCAGTTAAGAAAAACATATTGATTCTGTTTAGAGAACTTATTGACTCTGCCGATCTTCCACAACCTTTAAAAGAGATTTATTTACAGCATAATTTCTTTAAAATGTATCGCATGACAAGAATGCCAACTCTAAAATCATTGTGAAACCTAGTAGATCAATGGGATTCCTTTTTATATATTGTTTTAAATTGTTTAATTGGTCTTAGATTAATTAATTCACTTTTTATAATAAAGTCATAGTCAAAGTATCCATATGAGCCAACATTGTCATGTAATCAGTCGGACCCAAACTTGACCTTTTTCTGTCCTGGTGACCCTGCAGCGTCTCCATGACAAGAAGGACATGTTTAACTTGAACGAGGAGCAAGAGGAGCTCACTCACTATGGCCAATCACTGGCTGAGATTGAGAAGTTTGCTGACCACGACAGTGACAGTGACACAGAGGAACGAGGTCTTCTGTCAGGTAGGTATTGGCATTGTCCCCCAGTCGGGCGCATGATCAGCCTCTTGATGGAGCGAGTGTTAGGGTTGCACAATTAATTGAGTTGAAATTGGAATTTTCACATTTACAGTTCAGTTAGTTACAGGGTACATTTGTAGTTATAGATTTCGGTAAGATTGAGGGTCACTTTATTTATTTTTAAGTTATAACACTTTTGATTGTTAGAAACATTGAAATACAATAATCATTTCAGGAACTGTTACAGCAGCGAACCAAGGCCAATGTCTAAGGCTGCATTTTATGGATATGGAGTAAAATTCAGATGGAAAACTAAATTATTTTGTGTGTGTGTGTGATCAGAATTCATATTTAAAATCATATCAATCATGTCTTACTCTCTCCCTGCACAGCTGAGCTGACGGCGTCTCACTTTGGCGGCGGTGATGGGGAAGGGCTTCTGAAAAAGAAGACTGGAGAGACCAAGAGCCGGCAGGAGCTGATAGAAGAGCTCATTCACAAGTCCAAGCAGGAGAAGGTGCCTTACAAATGTGTTTTTCAAACTAGACATGCACTGATCAGAGTCTGTGTTTTTGATATCACAAATTGTCCGATAAAAAGGGCCATTGTCCATCCAAAGTGATGCAAAGATGTGCATTGATCTACAACAGTGTAAACGGGAACACTGGTACAATGTGACATGGTAAGGGTCGCACCTGTTGCAGCTGTACAACAATACTGTTAAAAATGTAATTTCCAGATCCTGATGCTGCGATACCAGTCTACCTTTAAGAATTAATTGATTATATTTAAATATATATTTATATTTAAAGTTAATTGATTTAATTGCTGTGTAAGTTGTGTAAACATATTATGGAATGGATGAATGATTGTGTAAACATTTTTTATAACAAATAATAGTCCAAACACAAAACTGATATTCAGTTTATAATCTACTTATTTGAAGTAAAATGTGTGTTTCAACATAATTCATTCTTATTCACAATAGCATATCTCTCCCCCCAATTCCCTTCCTTTGTGTGTGAATGATCTTCATGTTTTGTTGTACATTTGTTCAGTTGTTTTGTTAGATTTAAAAGATTTTAAAAAGCGGGGGATCACTAATCTTTGCATGACAACACGGCTTGCGCCCTAGTGACGTGTTTTCTTTCTTGCTAATGATGATTGAAAATGTTAAATGTTCAAAAAAGGTCAGAGTACCTTCATAAGTAGCGACCTGTTGGGTCCTGGAAGGAGAGATAACTGGCTATTGTTTCCACAGAGAGAGCGCCAGGTACAGAAGGAGGAGACTGTAGTGCTAACGGAAAAGCTGGACAAGGAATGGAGGGACATCCAAGCTCTGCTGTCAACCAAAAAGACAGCTCCCAAAGGGCAGAAAGAGGAAACCCCAGAGGATAAGCCCAAGGTAGAGGCGCTCTATTGGAGCCTAACATAACATCATCAACCAGCGAGTTAATACACACACACATGGGAAAAAATTGCTTAATGTGCTTATTTAAAGGACGACATGTAATGCTATAACTCCTTGCAAGCTCATTAAGAACAACAACATGGTTGTATCCGATTTAGCGTTGTGCTATTTTCCAGCCATAGTCCATCTTTTGGAAGGTGGGGTAGGGGGGCATCATCAACTATTTTTAAATTACCTGCTTGTCTACGTCCCTCTATTTACTCTGGCCCTCACTCCCATTTCCTTTTCCGCTGCCATAAATCGACCTAAGTTCTCACATTGGGTTCGCAACTTTAAATTGGCTTTAGTCTTATTGTAAATGGCAACAACATCTAGGTGGTTTTCAATTTGGCCAGTGGGTTTCTTTTCTTATTCTCGTTATCCCTAAGACTAAACAACCTGCTCCCCTTGTCCTATGTAGACTGTTCCACAGATATTGACTGAAAACTTACCAAGACGTCGAGATATTTTTTAAGAATGTAGCAAATTCTAATCATTATTTCTCCTAGAAAGTAGAGATATTTTCTTTACATTATAAGCTATCCGATATTATTTGTGAAGAATATTGGGTGGAAGCATCACGGGGCATTTTTTAAAATGTTGGTGCTGAAACTGTTCTGTCATCGTTGATAATGACTGTTAATCAAGATTCAAACATAAATGCATTTCTGTGACACGTCTTCGGTGCTCCACAAAAAAATGTGTTAAAGTCTTTATCTTTGTTGTCATCTTTTCCGATGCCTTGTTCACCGTTGCTCCCCTCAGCTGGACGAGTATGACATTAGGGTGCGAGAGCTGGCCTTCGACATCAAGGCCCAACCCTCGGAGAAACTCCCGTCTCCAGAGGAAGTGGCTCAGCAGGAGAGGGCCCGGCTGCAGAAACTGGAGGTAGGCCTGCTGTATGCCTGACCTATGCAGGGGTGTAGCTCTGTAGGGGTGGCTGTAGCTTGGTCGGTAGAACGGCCGTTCGAATGACTGGAGGGTTGAAAACCAAAAGGTTGGTGCTTCGAATCCCGCCTCCGACAGTCTCCATGCCAAAGTGTCCTTTGACAAGACACTGAACCCCAAATTGCTCCCAATATGTCGTAGCGATCGACTTGTATGGCAGAAGCTGCCATTGGTGGGGGCACGTGTGATTGAGAGGCGCTTTGAGTACCATGTGGTGGAAATGCACTATATAAATGCAGGGTTTTCCAGCTCTCTTAGGAGCGACGTGTGAAGCTGTTGTCAGTTGTTTTTTACTGACATGATGATGGTCTACACAAATTTGATATTACTCATTGATAAAAAAACATGAATAAGCGTATAAATTCATTGTAATGAGTAAGTAACTTCATTTTTGCACATATGTTTGTTAATGTAATACAAAATTGACTACATTTCAAATTGACAAGATTAATTTCTGTGTTGCTATGAATATGTTGGTGAATTTATTATTTTTTTTAAAGGAAAAATATGTAACAGAATAATCGGCTAATATAATCTCCCTTGCCTGGATTCATTGTCCTCTTATGTGACTTTGTAATCAATATCCTCCAATATTGGATTTTGAGATCTATTTAGATCAGAAAGCATCATAAAATGGCTATAATCACCACTATCCCAACACACAGCACAAATAGAAAGGTGTGCATGTGTATTGGTATGGCTGTGTCTGGGTGCTCATTGTTATTGCGTGTACCCCACCCAGGCTGATCGACAGAGAAGGATGATGGGAGATGTTGAGCAGGACAGCCCGGCCACAGACCCCAACCACCGGTCTGCTGACGACCTAGATGACGGCTTCATCCTAGAAACGGACCAAAAGAAGACTCTCTCTTATAAGGTATGAGCCGACTTGAATTAGACTGACAATCACATGATTACTTTAAAGCAGGACTTGTAACTCTAACTGTGCCAGCTGTAAAGCAGATTCCATGTAAGAAGTTACTTTGTGGTTAAGCTGACGACTAGTGGCTGCTACGCTGACTGCTTACTTTTAAGTTTTAAGTCTCTTTAGAACAAAAACAATGTATGTTATGCAAACAATTTAAAATGCACATAATGTGTATATAGGATCCATTTTTGTGTAGAAATATTGCACTAATGTGTAAAGTGTAGGAAATGTGTTTAATGTGACTTTTGCGAGTCTTCAAAAGAGAACATTTAAATAACTGCTGTGATTACGTACAGCAGTGTTAGTGTTTGGTTGCCATTTGGTTTGAACAATGAGAAGGTTTTCGTTGGCATCTGCCTGTGGCCGTCTGTGGCTATTATGGCTGTAAGCTAGGCTAGGGTGATATTGATAACACACTGCATCGCCTGCAGTGTGCACTAATCGCGCCGTGTGAGTGTCACCAGGCAGCCCTGAAGCCACAGCACAGGCTACCATCAGCAGGAGAGAACTCTTCGATTATTGGACTACTCGCTTTGAAATTCTGGATTCATTCAGACATTGCCGATACCTAAGGGAGAGGACACTGACATTGGTTCCACATTCGCTGATTCATTCATTCTTGTTCGTGAAGGGGGCGAGAGCTTGGCGTATGCGAGAGAGCGGTGTCTCTCACACACTCTCACTGGCTCTATCTCTCTATTCTATTCATCAAAATGTTTTAATCGAATGGCATCAGTGAATGTGAAACTGGTGAATGTGGAACTTGGGCATCCTCATTCAGGGAGAGGGTGGACGAGAGATTCTGTGCAATGGCCCCGTAGATAAGATATGCCAACATGCGCCGTAGAAAGAGGAAAAGGAGAGAAATGACAGCGCTGTCCAGCCACACAACTCCAGTCACTCGAGCCACAACTCCAGTGTCAACCACACGTTACGCTGCAAATCGCCCAGTGTTTTACAGTAAGAATAATGTTCAACAAAGCACATATTCAACCCGACGAACACACACGCACACAGGCAATAGACGCCGTCCCCTATCTGCAAAATCCACTGTGAAAATGTACCTTTGACTAAAGATGAATATGTTTGAATTTCATATGAACAGCAATAACACACACACATACACATGGGTACACACACATACAAATACATGCGGTAACACAACATGTATGTGTGTGAATCGCTCGTGCGAGGAGAGGCTTCCGACGGTAAATGTGGGGATTGTGGTCCACCTCCTTAGGTAGCACCTACCCAGCACTCTCCTATAGAGAGTGGGGGCGCTGCGACTTGCGTCGCACTGCGCAACATTTTTAAAAACGCATGCGGACAATTTATACAATATTATATGTGGCATCGTCCTTAACAAGGGACACCGCCAATTCACGATCATATCATAATATCGCCCAAGACTACTGTAAGCTATTGAGAATACACAATTTCCCCTCGTGGTTACTTTGCCGACAATGTCAGGCAATTTGTGGCATATCAACTGCACATCATTGCCAACATTGCCTTTTGCTACGGAGAGGCCGCATTGTTTGTTTTCCATCGGCAAGTGCAATGTAATATTTTGTTGGAATTAGTAATAATTATAATCTTGGTGCTTTGGCACTTCAACTCTTTCAGTGAAAGGTGAGCAATGACCATGAACCTGGTAATACCTAAGATAGTTTTTTTCTCCCACTGTGTGATTGCATTCATAGATCGTAATGCCATGGCGCAGAACACTACGATGCAATTATAAACTGTGTTGATAAGACGTTCTGTGATGTCTGATAGTGTGGTGCCGTATCGGAATTTGTAAGATATATATATTTTTGTCAGAATCCAAAAGCCATCAGTATCGATGCATCACTAGTGGAATGACTGTTTGTACAGGATGGAAAGTGGATGCAGGGGGAGGAGGGGGAAGGAGACGAAGGTGATGGAGAAGATGAAAGAGAGGAGGAGGAGGAAGAGGCTGAAGGTGAAGAGGAAGAAGATGAAGATGGAGAAGACAGTGAAAATGAAGACGGCGAAGATGAAGACGGCGAAGATGATCACTCTGACCTGGACTCTGAAGGAGAGAGCGGCACAGAGGAAGACGAGCAGGAAGAGCAGGAGACGGCTGGTGTGGAGAAAACCAAAGGCCAAGAGGCCAAGCCTGCCCTGACGGAGGAGGAACTGAGGCTGCAGAAGGAGGCGGCCAAAGCAGAGCTCCCATATACCTTCAAAGGTATGCTGTGTGAAAACAATCTGATTGTCTAATGTCCACCAACTACTATGGCTCGAATAGCCCTTGGGTGCTACGAGAACGTGTTGAGTCGTTGTCACGCAAGATATGCAAACTGATATCTACACAGTGCAAAATCTTCAAAAATATCAAAGTTCAGTGAGAAATGCATCCTACGCACCCATTAATTTTGCAGTTGCAATGTCGCTCTAATGAAATGAAAGGGCACAAGGAAGCAATGAGTCCTTGTTGCACCTAAGTGGGCTAGAATACCCTAAACATGGTGTAAACCTCTTGTTTATCTTAAATCAGCCATGTTGGGCCTCTGCAAAAGAAATGACCACACCCTTGACTAGAGCAGCGCAATTAATTGTCCAAGCATGCACATCTCAAGCATGCACATCTGCATATGTGTTTTATCCAGTATGCTATTTTAAAAAATAACATGTAGTGTCACAATGTGTTGCCAACCAATGTTTGGTTGGCAACCAAACATTGGTTGCCATTTTTATCATATTGTTTCTAGATTTTGGTGCCGTTAAACACTGCGCTAATGTTTCTTACTGGTCCTTTTCTGCTTCCCATGGCATGCAATTCCCAATTTCCGAGTATAGTACATATTGTGTATGTCGTATACTCTGGAAATTGCTTGCTTCTAATGTTTCCTTTGATAGTGTATAGTGTGTTGCTCATTACCATACCTATATAGTTGTTGACTTATTACTACAATTTCCACTGACTGTGAGCTGAGACTGCTGAAAGAACATAATTCCCCTTTGTAGTCAATAAAGTATTCTCATTCTGCTTCATCAGCTCCGGAGAGCTACAAGGAATTCCTGGCTCTGGTCCAGGGTCACAGCCCAAGCACTCAGACCATCATCTTGGCCCGCACACTCAAGTCCAATCATCCCAGCCTAGCTGCTGGCAACAAGGTCAAACTGGAGGTACATGCTGTTACTCTTGAGTGCAAACGATCTCTATAGAAGCAAGGCGCTGCTGTCACTAAATGGATGATAAGCATGTGATGGCAGTCTACTGTGTGTTCATCAGTGTGGTGACCACTTTACTCTCTTGGCAGAAACTTTTTAGCTTCCTGTTGGACTACCTTGGAGAGCTTGCATCTTCCAGTCCTCCTGAGCTCAACACCGTGGACCAGCTCATACCGTGAGTCCCAGCTGCATTCATCCCATAATTTGTGCATGTTGGCTAGTCCGTCCATGCATCAGACTCTCTCACTGTAAAACGTACAGTTCAGCTCAGTAAAAATGGTATGTAATAATACAATACAAAATATAATACAAAAAAAAAATAATAATAATCTCCACCACTAGGTAGCATCATAGAACTGTATTTCTAAACTCTTTACTGACCAATCACCCAGTGAGCTACAAGGTACACTTTCGCTGATTTTACTTTTTTTTACTTGTTTTTTAACATCACTTTCTCCTTGACATAAATTTATTCAAACAACAATGTTTTATCAAAACTGAATAAATCGCTACGTAACAGTTGTATCACTGCAGCCGGCCTCTTTAATATATGCTTAATGGTGGCACTGGCCATGTGAAGTAAAAAGAAAGAGTAGTTTGCCCCACACGGGAGACACAATGTAGTAAAAATTAATGAAATGACTCAGTCGGATCAACACTGTGCTTGCGTCTCCGCTGAAAAGGAAGAACCAGAAGGGGGCATTGCTGCCTTTTTGACCTCAGTTTTGTTGTTTCTCCTCAGTTTTGTTGTGACATCTTGCTATAGCCATTAGCTCAGGTCTAGCATGACAGTTGACTGGTGTCTGTGTGTTGTCTCCCCAGTCAGCTTTATGAACTGTGCCAGATGTTCCCGGAAGCTGCTTCCAAAGCCGTGCGACGCGCACTGGCGGATGCTGCTCACAACATGGAGGTGGAGCTGGAGGAGAGGGGCCACGCCTCCTTCCCTGCTCTAGACATGGTACATGTACACACGTGCACTTGAATTCAATCCGTCAAATGCATGTTGTTAACGCTAAAACAGTGCCCCAGTGCTATGAATACTGATTAATGGTTGATTTAGAACATCTGGGATCACATTTAAATTTTCAATACAGATCTTTAAAAAAAAAAATCCTATTGATTAAAATGCATAGCTGACAGGGTGTGTATTTTAAATGTACGTAAGTCTGTGTGTATCTGTTTCATTTACTGCCATTGATGATTGCTGTTTAAAGTACTTATTGTAACAAGATTGGTTGGGTTCTACTGATAATGTGTGTATGGACTCGCTGAGCCACTGTTGCTAAGTGAGTGCCATGTTAAAATCAAGCTTTTCATATTGAGTTATGAAGTGGATTGATATATCTTTAAAAATGTAATTTAAACACTTTATGTGGCCTTCTGGCACAAATCAGGTCTAGGCATAATAATAAACATGATGATTTTGATAAAGAAGGTGACAGGCAAACAATACAGCAAGTTTTAAAATGTAACAAGTAACTGGTCATCTACAATGTAGTAGATTCAATTTATGGTTCAAATAAATGAAAAAAGACACACATTTGAGACCTGCATTGAAAGGATTGACCATACAGAGCTACACTACACAACTTTGCCATATAATATTTATTGCACATACCAACTTCACATTGGCTCTGTGTGCTGTCCAGCTTATTTATTTGAAGGTGGTGTCCTTACTGTTCCCAACCTCGGACTTCAGGCACGAGGTCACGACCCCAGCCATGATCTACATGGGACTGTGTCTGTCCAAGGTAAGCTGGACACTTTCAGTGCAATGAACCATTATTTTAATCATTAGCAATTTGGGAAAAAATGGTCAACTATTCAGTTGAGGGTTTCTCCTCTCTGAAAATGCATACAATGTGATCTGAAGACGTCACCGCTCTGTGGTCAAAACGTGGACATCGTAGATCACAACAAAATACCTCGGTCTGCACTTTGACAACAAACTTGGCTGAGCCAGGAACACGGCGACAATCTACAAGAAGGGTCCATACCGCCTATACTTCCTTTGACCACTCCGGTCCTTCAACATCAGTAGGACCTTACGAAGGATCTTCTTCAACAGATCTGCAGTTGCCAGTTCCATCACAAACAAACCAAACCATTTGCATGGTGGCAATATGATGCATGTTATTATGGACTTAAATTGTGTGTTGTTGTTTTTTTTTTTTTACAGCAGTGACCACATGCACACATGTCTGGGTGTTGAAATTGTGGACTTTGAATGTTCGCCTGATAAACATAGTTTTGTGAATGTGTTTTTGATGGCTCTTGAACAGCGCGAGCAACAGGTTTGTATCGCATCATCTCTCTATCGATCAACTGAAAAGTAATCACACCCAAGTGTGTGTCAAGGCGCAGTGTCACTCCATAAAGGTCTTCCTCCATGTACTCTGAACGTATATGGACGTACATGGAACACTTGATGGCACGTTGTGTTGAACAAAGCAATTCACACACAAAAAATTGGAAGTTGTATATATTGTGAAATGACATTCTTGTGGAACCTTTGCCCACAGCCACTAAAGTGCCAGTCACAGTGCTGCTTGTGCGAAGGTCACCTATATTAATGTGTTTACAGGGTGGGTGGAAATCCAGGGTTAGACGACTACTCATGACTTCAGCAATTGACTGATTTGATTCTGCCAGTGGCCTGTGAGCTACTAGCATTGTTGTATGTATGTCCTGGAAAAACATGCTCCCGATCTTTACTTTGATAGTGTAGCTCGTTACCCATTTACTAGTCTTCTGTATTACTACCCATCCTACTCTGAGATAGGATTGCTGAATGAACATAATTTCCCACTTTGTATCACAAAAGGATTTTGATTTTGGAAATCTTCACATCAATCAACTGGATATTACCCATAACTATGTCCCTAGTTTCTATCCTGTTTTATGCTATCCCCCATAGTGACACATGTGCTCTGTGCTGCCCCCTAGTGTCCAGTGAGATCACTGCATGATCTTACGTCCGGACTGGTTATCTGCTGTCTTTTGTTGGAGTACGTCTCCCTGTCCAAGCGCTTTGTACCAGAGCTGGTCAATTTCCTGGGTGGTCTGCTACACCTGGCCTCGCCCAACGGCACCTCCACAGGTACAAAGAAAAATACAAAAAAAGAATTATCATTAAAAAAAAGTAATGGTAGCTTGGTTGGTATTTTAGTATGTTGTGTAGTTAGCTATAACTATGATAAAATAAGAAAAAGGGGGGACAGTGACGGCTAATGATGTCACATGCTCCAATTAGTCAGTAGGTGGTAAAATGGACATACCTTTTTCATTGCAACACATACTCTCATACACAGCCTGGTTGGTACTTATATGGCACAATTAAACTAATTGTAGAGCAATGTTGCTAGTACAAACTACCTGACGACTAGTAGTTGGTAGGTACATTGCATTTATTTGCATTTTTAAATATGAAATATATACATTTTAATAAAAAGGACAGAGGAGTGCTTGGATGTGTCTGGAGGATGGAAGCGAACCGATGTCTTACTACATTGCACTGTATATGCCTTGCCCCTGAATTGTCTAGCTGGGTAGCCTGAACATATTTTAAACTTTTTCCTTTTAGTATGAGTGTCGCACGTCGGCTGGGAAATAATAATTTGAAGGTTTTCTTCATATTAATGTTTTTTTTTTTTTTAATAATGTATGTTAATTTGATATTTTCTAATTTATGTGGATGAATTAAGGGTAAAGTTGCCCCCAAACAGCCACAAATTATTAATTTCCTTGACAATTATTAAAACTGTTGCGTATTGTGAAATGAATCAACGAATAATCAACATATTGTTGCACCCCTAATTCATAGGCTACCACCTGGTGCCACCATTTAAACGTAAGGGCAAACATGCAGACCTGCTTCTGCTCTCTACCGAGTCCTGTGCTTCGTGGACTTCTAAGTCCATTCCTCTCTCTGCCACGCAACACCTTCAACTAACCGACCCTACCCACTGTGACCACCACAGGTAAGGCACACATGCGCCGTCACCAACACTGGTACCTCACACACACACAACCCTCATGCAGGAGAAAAGTCCTATCTCACAAGAATTATGCAGTCCTGACCAGTCGGTCCTGACTCAAGTTCTTCCAGCAGGGGTTGCCATATGCTCCGACTGCGGTCGAACAATGAAGAAATGAATGATACGCTCCGGAACTTCACTGCTGAACCTTCCAACAAACATCTGAGCTTCTCAAGATTTACTTGAGTCATTGAGTCACCTCTCTTCTCCGTCTTCTTAGAGAACGTGTTTTTGTCTTTTCACTGTAGCAGTATAATTCCCCTTGCTAATAGTGTAGTAAAAGCCAAAACCTTAATGAATATGCTTGAGTGATAGCAGCCTCTACGGGACCCTGAACATCGCAAACCAGGATTAATTGGGTGAGCAGTTCTGTGAGCACAATTTAAAGTTGAATATTCCAGTTCAGAAGTCTGCCAATCTGTAGCATAATATGAATGTATGGAGATGGTCAGCTGAGCACATCTCAAACACGGTAAATTGTGAAATTGAAGTGGTGATAACGATAATGGGTTTTCATTCTGTAATGCTGATGAAGGTACTGGGATACTAAGGACTGGTGCAGTGTGTGTCCAATTTTGATTATTTGTAAAGAAAATCTATTGATATAAATATTATCGATCTGTCGATCGATTGCCGATTG
This sequence comes from Bregmaceros cantori, assembly GCA_900302395.1. NCBI lineage: Eukaryota > Metazoa > Chordata > Actinopteri > Gadiformes > Bregmacerotidae > Bregmaceros > Bregmaceros cantori. The sequence continues at coordinate 4,057 of OMKY01250457.1, read as the reverse complement.
GTCATTGACATCCCTAGTGCCAATAAGTGGTCGTGTCATTGTGAAAATGCCATGAATAACAATGATACAATTAAAAAAAAAACACTAGTAGTTTATTCACTAGAGCCGGATAGTTAGGTTAGCAGTCTGCTCTTTTTGATGTGCTGTATTACTTAATTAATCCCAAACGGGGATTATTTTATGATATTTCCACCATTATGTTATTAGTGTCAGTAGTATACTGTGGAAGTAAATTGTCAAAATTCTATATTTAAAATTATTTTCAGTGCCTTGGTACAACATGTTAAAGTCAAGTGCACCGAAAATACTTGAGTCCCCTAATTGAAACCGAGAAATGCCCAATTGCGCAAAAGGGGCAAATTGCGCAAAAGGGACATGGCTGCGAAAGACTTTATTTCATGTCTGATGTCATTTGGCATCTTATAGTTGTACGTTTGATTTATGTGTGTTTGTGCATGTTAGGCTGTCTTGTCTATCCACCTGTTTGGACCTCATCAAGCAGTGCTGTCTACTCTACAAAGACACACCCGCATTCCATTCTGTCTTTCAACCTATCAAAGTGCTGTTATCTGACCACCTGACCTTGACGGACCACCCTGCTACCATCCAGGTTGGTTTACTAGTTTTATGAAATGTCTTCATGTAGCGTTGTACCATTTTTGCCAGTAACATGGATATTACGTAGAGCGCCCTCCTTAGCACTACGCTTTCTGGAGATGGTTTCTCTCTCTGTGCCAGGCTGACTGAGGCGGTTATGCCCTGCCCTTCTGTGCTAGGCTGACATGGATATTGCAGATTGCCTTCTCAAGTATTATTCTATCAGTGTGCCAACTTAACTTGGATGATGCACTGTGAGCACAGAGGGCTGTGTCAGCCTCTCATGGTGAATATCTGGGTCAATTGTGTTGAAGGCCGAGCTGAAGTGGACAAACATAATTCTAGTGGATAACGAAAGTGCTGTGTCTTTATATGCCAGTCTGACAGGATAATGCTTAGCTTGGCGAGCCAGTACCAACGCATCGCACATCGCTAGACGCTTGCAATTAGTCTGGTAAAACCAGGGTCGGAAAACAAAAGAAAAAAAATGTGTCAAACAAATTGTATTATCCAGTCACAGCGCAATAGGTGGGACAAGTGGCGTGCAGGCGTGTCAACCAAACTCCCCCCACGTCCAAGCTGATTGGCCGATTGAATCCGTACCGACGGCGTGCCTGATTTTTCCCAGACCCAGTGCAAGCATCTAGCGATGTGCGATGCGTGGACAATGCGTTGGTTGTGGCTCACTGGACTAGATAATGCTGGATCTGCATATGCCAGGCAAGAATAATGCAGTGTCTTTATGTGCCAGGCTGACTGAGCATAATGCTGTATGTTAATATGTCATGCTGGCAGACAGGATAATGCCGTCTGTGTGCCTGGCGGATGGAGATATTATATGCCAGTGTGACAGAGCGGATTATGATGTGTCTTTATGTTCCAGGCTGCCAGAGAGGGGGTTCTCTCGGCCATCCAGTCTGTGTCCAGTCTCCAGCCCCCCCTGGTATTTGACCGACAGAAGCCCATCCCCCTGAAGCTCTTCAAGCCCAAGATTGTGGAAGTGTAAGTGGCCCCCACTAGAGGTGTCAAAAGTGTTTGTGTGGTCAATGCAGGCATGATGCAGAACTAGGTCAAATGTATTCAGACAGAACTGGCAGAGTGCATTGTTTCCTATTAAAGCACATCTTCATAGAACAGCATACCATTGTGCATCAGAGTCTATGGATAAAGGGGAATGTGATGAAGCCAAAAGCATGACTCAAAGTGTGACTGTAGCCTTAAGTCTGCAAAAAAGTGCAGTGTCAACAGTGGTTGAATGCTGAATTATGGATTCTTGTAAAGAGCTGTGTTGGAAAAAATGTGAACTTTTTGGGTGAATAAAACTGCCCTATAAAGTAAAAATAAAACTGGCCTACAAGGTGGCAATGACAAGAACGAATAAAGTATGATATTGATTCAATGATTTTATTGCTTAATTTTGTTTTCTCTTCCTGGTCCAGGCTGGATTATGGCAAGAAGCGTGGCATTACCAAGGCCCAGAAGGAGTTGGAGCGCACCAAACATAAATATAAGCAGGAGATGAAAGGGGCGTTGCGTGAGCTCCGCAAGGACACGTCGTTCCTGGCTAGAGCCAAGCTGTCGGAGACAATCGAAAGGTGCGTTGTAATGTTATCTGTGGTCAGTAATCTTCATAATGACTGTCTTATGTCCCCCACACCCTTGGAACTATACCAAGGGATATTTCTAGTCTGTGAGCTTCTATTTTTGACAAAGGCATTTCTTATGGAAGTCAATTATAGACAGATGTGTTAGTAAATATATTTCCATGCATCCATATGTGTTGTAAGATTGGGTGGTGTGCATTCATGTACATATCATATTCATCATATAGTTAGAAATAGGCCATCATCCCTCCAGATGTTGTCATCTCCTAATCTGTGTATGATTGTGATTCAAGACTGACGGTTCTGTAAGCCAGTGTTACTATGTTGATACATTTTTGGAATTCATAAGAAAACGGTAATATTTTGGACGTGCAAGATGCTTGTTCGTCACATAGTGTTGCTGATAACTTTCAATGCTCCTCCTGAACTTCCCTCGGAATCCCTAGTCGGTGTCTACAATCTCTATTGTTGTCTAGCTCATCTAGGTAAAACGGTTATTACAGGCCAACAGGAACCAAGGAAATGTGTCATTGACAATGTCAATAAACTTCATTCTCATCTATTTGATCACTGTCTGTCTTGGAGGATAATGCTGTGGATAAGGCTGAGATGATGGTGCTATGCCACTGTTTCCAGTATAAATTTGACCTTGATGGGACATCAGAATTTTTTTCAACAATTTCTGTTCCATAATCGTCAGCGACGATTTCCTGAAAATCAAGAAGTAATTCTGTTCCTATGAACCACAGTAGCTTATGCAAAGTATACCATATTCTGTATGACATTGGTGGGGCTGTGTAGTTACTCAGTCATGTTTTTGGTTGACAGGGATTCTGAGAGGAAGAGAAAGGTGAAGGAGCTATACGGCAGTCTGGGTACCCAGGAGGGAGAGTGGAAGGCGCTGAAGAGGAGGAAGAGGAAACCCTAGACGTCTCCTCCCATGCTGCCATCACTCACCTACTTAATGACTAATGCCAACAGTGTGGAGGACCGCGTATCCTACCCTTTGAATATTTGCAAATTCTCTTGGGAGACAGACATTGCAATTTGGTGGACACTTCATGTGAACTGATTGACCTTTGTACCAAATATTTTTGTTAGTTTCTTTCTTTGTATTTTTTAACTTGTCTTGGTGCTAGATGGAATAGGAAGTGATTACTATCGGGTTAGTAAAAATAAAAATTGATATGATCAATATTTCAATTTCATCATGGCCGTTGTTGCAGTGGCAGTTTATGGGAAAGCATTTGTTGAAATGATTTGATCCACACCAAAATATGTGTTTGTTCCATTAAACAAATACGCTTTCAATCTCTGTATATCTGTGATAAGATTACAGTTGAGTAGCTTGATGGACCTTGAGTACTTAATGGGTACATGTCTGTAAAAAAATATATTGTTGTTGGACTAGTATTTCCCAGTATACTAGCCCAACTATCATCTGATCAAGGCAAGTGGAGAGACGTTGGACGCTACACAGGTTGAAGGTGCATCCAGACGCGCTCTGGAGGTTTAATCAGGAAATACATTGATATATACAAAGATGAACTCAGGCTTTTAGCCAATCACAGCATCACAGCACATTGAACATCCAATTAGAACACAGGACTGTATTTGAAGGACTGTATCATGAGTAGGGATGCACCGATACCGTTTTTTTGAAAACCGATACGAGTACGAGTACTTTAATTTCAATACTCACCGATACCGAGTACTACCGATACCGATACCACCCCCAAAAAAAAAAAAAAAGGTTAAAATTTCTTCTACGAGAGGTCTGGCTGTATGTGCAAGCCATGCACACAGTGTGAAGGGTTTGTGAGTGATGGCAGTTTCACCACTCTCAATTTTGGATC
>OMKY01250455.1:0-12340 GCA_900302395.1 Bregmaceros cantori | reverse complement strand
CCTATATACGAAGCAGGCTAGATGTTTACAGTTAAAGTAAAGTTAAAGCAGACATTCATTCTCATTAAACAACTAGAACCACTCCAAACCGTAGTGGTACAAAAAAAAGTACTTTTAGTGCTAGCAGTATGTGTGGCAACCCATTATCAATGCAAGGGCTCCTAGAGTAGCGTGATTGCGATTTACGCCACCGGTGAACATGCTCAGCAGTCAGCACAAGCCAACTACATTTCCAAGCATCCACCGTAACCCGGAAGTCTGGTCACGAGGCCAATTCATAACCTACGTGTGGCCAATTACATACGTAATCCGCCCGTACGTTCCTCGCATTGCCGCCTTCATACGCCCGAGTGTCTTTTACGTTACCGTGTGCAACAACAGCTGTTTATACTGAAGAGCGCCGCTCACATTTTCCGGTAGTATTCATCCGTTTGCATATAATCATAAAGTCCCTAGATCCGTGTCAATTTACGTACGTAATCGCGGAGAGACGTGTAAAACGCTCCATTCGACCCGTATCCGTAGTTTATGTGAGGTATGAATGGGCCTTTAGAAGGTGATTAAGTATGGTTTATGGTTAGTTATAGGCTCCAGAAATGCACCAACATCTAATCACTTCTTCCGTTTGTCATTTCCAACAACTATCTTCTCATCGCTTTTTGTCTTCCTTTCTCCCTTCCAACTGGTACTGTGGCTTACAGATGTGTTTTTGAGAGTCCTCTGGATCTCGTGGCATGTCCATACCATTTTAGCTTTCGTTCTTTGACCGTGGTTAGCAGGTCTTCATTCGGCCTGATGATAAAGAATGCTGGAGAAAGAGCGAGCGAGCGGCGTGACGGCAAGAAACAGACGGTGGGGCTGCTTATATTACTGCCACACGAGCAGAAATGAAGCGCTGTGCGGCTGCTGACAGCTCCAGTCTATATACATGTACTATATTACACACAGCACCTGTATATATAGAACAAACATACCACGCCCCCTGCATTGAAACATACATACCACGCCCTCGTATTGAAACATGCATACCATTCCCCTTGCATTGAAATATACATACCACTCCCCCTGCATTGAAAAATACATACCACGCCCCCTGTATTGAAAAATACATACCATGCCCCCTGCATTGAAACATACATACCACGCCCCCTGTATTGAAACATATATACCACGCCCCCTGTATTGAAACATACATACCACGCCCCCTGCATTGAAACATGCATACCATTCCCCCTGCATTGAAATGTACATACCACGCCCCCTCCATTGAAACGTATGAATCTCCGGGATGCATCAATTTGCCCTTCAACGTTGTGCACGCATCCCATGTTGCACTACACAAAAATACATACAAACTCTAACGTAAAATGTCCACTATTCAAATATTTATGATAAAATTATCAACTATTTTCTTAAATAACTAAACATTATTATTGATATACATTATTCCAGAGCCGTATTATTTATTGAAATGAAAAAAGTTCTTTTTCCAAAATAAATTATATTGCAAGCCTAATTGGCGCCTACAACTTGGGTCAATGCAAATATAATGCACCAAATTGTATTTTATTAATTACATTTGCGGCAAGTGTCCGTTGTGCAGCAAGTGTCCATTGGTCGCGCACAGAATTTCTGGACATTTTTAGGCCATCATCCGGGTCCATGTTCAGTGCACTGGAATTGAACCAACTACTCTGTACAGTGCCCTACGCACTAAAAATAGTGCACCAAGTGTGCACTATTGCGCCTGTGATTCTTACCGTGGTGATGTAGCGGGAGTGGAACTCGGGCGCGTCCTTCAGGAAGGTCAACCCGGGGTGTGTATCCACAATGTCCTGGGAATGTATTAGCACAATGTATTAGCAAAGACCTCCAGACACTGTGAGCAATGGCCACTATTCAGAATTCTCAATGTGAAACGCATAAGCAGGACTTGGTACTTTTTAACATTTCTTATGGGGGTGGGGTGGGGGCATGGTGGCAGAGTGGTTATAGAGCGCATCCCCCGGACCATAGGTCGAGCAGTGCCGCGGGTTCCAAACCCGTCTCCGGCTCTTCTGCAATGTCCCCTCCCGACTCGTCATCCCAGTTTCCGATTTAATCCTGTCACTATCTCTCTCAATAAAGAATGAAAAGCGGCACTTGCGCTCCAAAAATAACTTTTTTCTTTTTTTTTTTACAGGGTTAGTATGAAAGAGAGACGAGAGAGTACGGAAAGCGAACGTGCAACACATGTTGGTGAGGGGAAGAGAACTCACGGCGTTGCGTGTGCTGTGAACTCAAGTCAGGGGCACAAGACTGTATATGTGCCGAACCAGCACAAGTTAGGCCATTTTTGAAACATTTTTTCTCCTTTCCGAACAGAAATACCATTAGGAACCAGGCTCCATCCTCAAAGTTAAATCAGGAGTGCCCGTTTAAAACGGGGAAGCATTCGATGCACGTACACACAGGAACACTCACGTTGCATTGACAGCACACGCACACACACATATACACGCACACACACACAAACTCACACAAACACACACTCTATTTGTGACTTGTGTTAAGAATTAGACGACCCTCTCCACACCTCCAAACATGTATCACCCCATACCACATAGGTTACAGCTCTATAAAGATTATGCCATTCTATATGGACAGAGATAGCGAACTACAGATACTCTGTTAATATACTTTTTCAAGCGCCTTGCTTGAGTTATTTTGCCAATGCAAGCACCCTTTTTGCATTTTATTGCCAGTGTTAGTGTGAAAGGGGGATGAGAGAGAGGCGTGCAGTATATGACCGTGAGGGGATGCCATAGTGCTGCGTGTGCTGTGATCTAAGCCACAGTAACAATACTATGTATTGGAGCAGTGGCCACCACCGTGCCAGCCCCCAATTGTCTGTACTTACTTTTACTTAGTAGAACACAAATATAAGTATTTCAACTGTTTACATTTCCCAAAACAGGGTTGTTAACTTTTATATAAAGACGATATGAATATATATTTTATTTTTGCAAAATAATGATAATGCGCGGGAACTGGAAGTGCTTTTATCTCTCCCTGTTGTTCATTTTGACAATTGCACCTTTCCTGTTGATTTTCTATTTTTTCTAAACTTTAAACCTTTCACTTTCAAACATACTTGTTACGGACAGACGTTTCTTGAATTATTCGATGGGTTTGGTTTTTTTGGGTGCAAGCGCCACTTTTCATTCTTTATTGAGAGAGCCAGTGACCAGTGAGGATTAAATTGGAAAATGGGTTGAAGCGTCGGGGGGAGACATTGAAAAAAGCCGGAGAGGGTATGGGAACCCACGGCGCTGCTCGACCTGTGGTTTTGGGTGACATGCTCTATAATCACTCTGCCACTGTTGCCCCCCCCCCCCAAGCTTGGTTATATTAAAATGGTAACTATATTCAAACGGTAATTATATTAAAATGGTATCCAATATCCATTAGCTCAGATGCATAGACTGTATATAAAAATGGACACCGCATTCGTTTTGATGTCCGTGCCTACTTCCGGGTTGGTGCCCTGTCGTTGGTGCCCATAGCGGACAGTACCACCGGAAGAAGTAGTGTGTGGGGTGTCTCTCTCTCATATGCTGTATAGCTCTCTCTATCTCTCCTTGTCTCCGGATATACGGGTACTTTCAACAATGGCAGAGCGCAGTCTGCGGCTTCAACTCGACTTTGATGAAAGCAATGGGATGACGTCATGCACGCTGCGTCTACTTTATATACAGTCTGTGCTCAGATGGGAGTGATTGAAATGTTGACATTGTTTGGTGTAAAAAGAGATGTAGAATTCATTGTGTTGTGAGCTCACTGGCTGATCATACCTGCATGAGGGGAATGAAGTCTTCCTGTTCCAAGAATTGACATCCCGGCTTGGCCAGCAAGCAGACAAACATGGACACGTCGTCATGGCAACTACGCAATAACCTAGAGAGATAACCAAGGGAAACAGCACATGAGGACTATCGAAAGACCTGACGACATTTTTGTCATGGATGTCGAGTAGTGGGGTCGGACAAGTGTTGTTGTGTTACAAGTGTGGTTGTGTTTATCTGTGCTGCTGGCCCCCCTCCGATGCTGGTGGCCACCCCTCCGACACTTTTGAGTACTGATTCAGACAGTCATCGGCCCGTGCCTTAACTCTGTTGTATTAACAGCCACGGCGGACGCGCAGGTTAGGAGGGCCTTTTGTGAGGCCTTGGTTTCTTGATCTCTCTCTGGCTCTAGTCGTGCAGCATAACAGTTTTGCTGGATACCCCAGGGGGAATATTAAAATAAACCAAACCCATAAACCTGTAACCCTAAAACAGTGTTTGTTTTAGTTCTCAATTAATCATGAAATCAATCATCATGTTTGTGAGCGGACGTTGAACAAAGCAGTTACAGTAATTATGAATAGCGGTGTGACAAAGGTGAATATTAGCGGTGTCAATTACTGAATTTGTAATTAATCAACATTTATACATGTTTTGCAGGTTAAGAGTTCCATAAATTACGAGCCCATATTTTTAGGGACTTTAAATTATTGCATGCAAGTAAGGGCGTATTCAATCCGTTTTTCTAGCGCGGCCCGTTTCAGATCGCACTGACCCGAGTCAGCAATCGATATCTTCGGGTTCAGCACGGGCTGAGAACACATCACAAACGGCTCGGCTTTGTATGATTTAGGGCGCAAAGTTTTGTTTGGCACATTCATATCTATCCGGATAACTGGGTTCGAGACAATCCCGGGATAAACACGTTGGTTTGAAAATGCCCCAAGTTGCAGACCACACTGTGAGTCTTATCCTGGCAAGCCAGAACAAATGAATCGTCCATGCATCGCACGCGACGAAAACAATCATTTTGTCTGGATTAAGCAGACTCAAAAAAAGTGTCAGAAACAGTGTCAGTCAATTCAAGGTATCAAATCACAGCGCAGTAGGCGTGACAAGTGGCATGGAGGCCCACGGCTTGATTCGAACAAGGCCGGCCTTAACAGGGCACTGATTGGCCAAACCGAATATGGTCAACTATCTAATATGTCCGCCTGGTTAGTCCAGACCCACCGGACCGTCTAGTCGCGACGATTAGTTGGATATGTCTTTCAGACGAGAGTACAGTTATGGCGACTTACTTCCTCCAGGTGGCGATAAAGGTGTGCACTGAGACAAAGCCAGTCCTCTCTCCGCCGGCTGCGTTGAACAGAGCAGCCTTCCAGTAGAGGGGGTACCCACACGCCTGCAAGCAGACACAACAACCCAGGTCAATCCAGGATATAAATATAATGAGAAGTATGCAGTCGGTGCCGAATGCTAAAGGGATATCCCTGAAATCCCCCAGAAATATTGTACTGTACTGTACTGTACTACTACTGTAGATCATTAGACCATTAACACGCCGAATCTGGTACAAATCCATCCGTCTGTTCTAAAGCTATCACGTTGAGAGAGTACGGTGGTAGAGTAGTTGAACAGCGCGCGATGTGAGTTCTAATCCCCTCTCCGGCTTTTCTGCAATATCTTCGCCCGACTCTTCATCCCAGTTTCTGATTTAATCCTGTCACTATGTCTCTCAATAAAAAAATGAAATATGGTGCTTGCGGCCAAAATAAATAACTCTTGTCTTGCTTTCATAAAAAGTGATCACGTTAACACGAAGGATCTACCACCACCATGGTGCACGCAAAACCATTACATCCCTTACGCTCTGTGTTTCGGCGCTATAATTTACCTTGGTAATCTTCCCCATTTCATAGATGTCGGCTTTCTCCTCTTCAAACTCCGCGAACGCCGCCTCCGCAGCGGCGATGGCCTCATGGTCTGGAGCGGGCTGGTCCGGTGCGGGCGACCCGTGCGGATGATAGAAGCGGGGAATGGTCAACGCCGACGGGGGCGGTGGAGGCAGTGGCGAGGTGGCAGCAGGCGGAGCGGCGGCCGGGGGAGGAGAAGCTGGAACCGCCGGGGACGGTGCCTCGGGCGCTGCGGAGAGGACAGGAGCAGGTACGGACACAGGGCTCGGTGTCCGGGGGGGAGGAGTGGGTGAAACCGGGGCTGGAGGGGGGGTTCCGGATCTTTTCTCTCCGGTTTTGGGCTGGACCTAACAGAGGAGAACACCAAAACAATTACATTCTGTGCACAGTAAGATGACTGGAGTGGAAATCATGCTTCTAGTATGCAGTCGGCGCCGACAGATGAAGGCAGATCCCCGGACTGCGATAGAAGCAATAAACTACAGGAATATTGTAGGGCTATGCTTTATGTAGGAATTGTGAGGTCACAGGGGCCTTACACAGTACAGGCCAGACTGGACCAAACATTTTTTGCCCATTTTGAACTCATCCTGTAAGCGGCTCCAAAATATCATCATTAACACAAAATCCATCCATTCGGTCAGAAGTTATGGATCAAATCTCATCAGTTGATGAATATACTGGTATATTTGATCGTTAACACTCCAAAACTAGGACAGAACGTCTAGGTCTATTCTGTACGTAACTTCCGGTTCCATTTATTTCGACATGTTTTGGGCTATTTTTCAACATGTCTACTCAGTGGGAACACACACCTAACGCGTTATTTAAAAATGATAACTGCGGTGTGCTATTCCAAACCCAAATGCTCTCGTGCGGATCTGTGCCCCACAAATGCATTATTTAATAATCAGTGCCATTCCATTTTCTCATTCTTTTTGGAAATACTAGAAGAAGCAGCCAAGCTATTGGTCCAGAAGAACATGTGGCCACTCGGTGAGTAACTTCAAGTGGATTTCGACTGTATTTCATCAATATTTATACAAAATGGTGAACGAAGCAAGGGGGGACGATGTGTAACTGGTCACAGATCGTCATCTAGTGGCCGGATTTTGAACTGGTGTGCGTTTTATGTCCTCCTACCTCGGCCCACTACCAGGCAACATTCAGGCACCGGAAGTGACCAACAGAGGGGAGGGACAAAATGACTCCACCCAGTGTTTCGCGCGGTATCCCATTTATTGGACACCAGCAGTATTAATTAATCTATGGTCTCATCTGTCTGTCCATGTGTCCAGGACAGCTGTACAGGCCGCGTGTCTTCCTCTGCATTCATTCTATCAGTCTATTAATACACACAGAGGATCTCACTCAGAATAGATTCTCTGGCATGTTTCCCTTTCCTCCCACCCAGCGCTATGCAGCCACAGTTACTTGTCAAAAGTAATCACATTACTAGGCCTGTCACAGTATTCAACACAAAGCACTCAAGAGATTGCAAATCTGCCCCCATAGTGGTACACAAAAATAACACTTTTACTGCTAGCAGTATGTGTGGCAATCCATTATCAATGCAAGTGCTCGAGTAGCGTGATTGCGATTGACCCGTAGACTGTACTGCCAGTGACGAACATGCCAACTACATTTCCCAGCGGCCCAGTGTGGCCCGGAAGTCTGGCCAAGTGACCGCGGTAAGTGCCCGGTGATCCATCGGTAAGTTGGTGGTTAAGTATGATTATGTTACTTCTCGGCTACAGAAATGCACCAAAATGTAATCAATTGTTCCGTGTGTAATTTCCAACAACTGTACAAAATTTAATCCAGATCCATGCACAACTTTTTCAATTAACTTGGGGACAGACAAACCAACCAACCAACGCGACCAAAAAACACCATTTTGGGGCGTGAGCACAACCACAGTTGTGAAAGTGGGGTGACAGAGTTTGGGGGAAAACATTGCAGAAAGTTTGGCGAGTAGAGGAGAACTCTTATCGCCGTTACACCCTGGGAAGCTAAGACATATTCAAACCAAGACATATTTGTAAACAAACACCTGTGCAGTATGGGCGTCATGTTCATGTTGGACAAGCAAAAGAAAGAAAATCCTTGTAATAAAAAACACACATTTATTGATATTTGAAAGGGTGTATTTGCATTTGTGTTGAGTTATTTTTTTATTAAGAGAAACAGCGGCAGGATTAAATCGAGAACCAGGATGAAGAGTCGGGGGGGGGGAGACATTGCAGAAAAGCCGGACAGGGGATTTGAACCTGTGGCACTGCTTGACCTATGGTCTGGGGGGCGCGGTGGCCAAGCGGGTAGAGAGCGCGTCCATTTGCGTTGCATTTTTATTGTTTATTTGTTAGAAAGTCGCAAGAACATTGATTATCACAATCATTTCTTGGCCAATTTATCGTCCAGCAAAATTTCATATCAAATCAAGCTACAACTTTTTTTGGTTGTATAAAGATGACTTATTCTTCGTATTCTCTGGACTAGCTGCCTTGCACCTCAATACAATCCAAACTTTTAAAAAGACAAGGCACTTGTCTATGGTTAAAAAGTGTTGAATACAATTATATTGGGCTGAATTTTAAATATATTAGATCCTTCATGAGAGGATGAATGAATGGCAATGAATGGAAGGAATGGCCAGAATCAATCGACCAATCAGTGCGGATGTGGGGGAAGTTTGTACGGCTATGCAAGACGTGGGCGGAGTTTGTACGGGCTACGCGAGACGCGGTGGAGTTTGGTTGTCACGCCTCCACGCCACTTGTCCCACCTACTGCGCTGTGACTGGATAACACAATTTGATTGACACATTTTTTTAACGGTTTCCCACCCTGGTTTTACCAGACCCAATGCAAGCGCCTAGGGATGTGCGATGCGTGGACGATGCATTAGTTCTGCTTGCCAAAAGTTATAAAGACGTGTTTACAATCACACATTCTTCTAACCTTACCCAACAGTGTTTAAAAATTAATAATTGTGCTGGCTCTCTGGGGCAGTTGTTAAGACAACCGCATCCAGCAGAGCTATAGTACAGGTTAGTAATCAGTGTTGTGAGTTCTCGTCCCCTCAGCGCCATTTCCGCAAGGTCTTCCCCCAGTCTCTCATCCCACTTTTGCACTATCCCTATCAATAACTTGAAGCACTCAGAGATTGCAAACCTGTGCCGCAGTGGTACAAAAAAACATTACTTTTAGTGCTAGCAGTATGTGTGGCAACCCTTTATCAATACAAGTGCTCAAGAAGCACGATTGACCCATAGACTGTATTCCCCCCGGCGAACATGCCAACTACATTTCCCAGCGGCCCCATGCGACCCGGAAGTCTGTCACGTGACCGCGCTAAGCGATCTATCGGTAAGTTGGTGATTAAGTATGATTATGTTATTTATAGGCTCCAGAAATGCACCAATGAAATGTCGCCCACGTCTCGTGCAGCCCGTACCGATGGTGACCCTGATTTTACCAGACCCAATGCAAGCGCCTAGCGTGCGATGTGTGGACGATGTGTTGGTTCTGGCTTGCCAGGCTAGTCCAAAACTCCACTGCTGAACCTGGGCTGCCCCCCCCCCATCCCGCTTATTTTATCTAAATCACGATTCACAAATGCAACTCACATGTGACAATGGAAATTTACTTGGCTGTGATGCTGCTAGTCAATTGGGACTGATTAACGTCCGTTTTCAAACCAGCATGCATCCCAGGTCAGTCTCGGTTTAACAGATTTATTTTATAAGATTCCCCCTGGAGTACCCAGCAAAAGCAACAAGCTTCCCGGCTAGAGCCAGAGAAAGATCAAGACACTGAGCCCAGTCCTGACTCCACGTCCGTCGGAGCTGTTTGGTACACCAGGGTAACTGCACGGGCCGACACCTGTTTCAATCAATACCTAAAAGTGTCGGAGAGGGGCCCTTCAGCTACTAGCGAAAGTCAAGCAGGCCGGTAGCGCTGGGGGACTGACAGAACCAAAGGCGAACCTGGTTGAACTTTGGCACCTTGGACCAGTGGTGGAAGAGGTTGAACTTGCGACGATGGGTGAATAGGTTTGGATGGGTCTTGGTTTTAGAGGTGTGCAGAGTGTTTGGGCCGTTTGTAGTTCGCACGCAGGCTTATATTGGATTACTGCAAATTTCTGTACCAAGTCTAAATCATCCGAGCGGTCTCGGCCCAGGTTCCAGCTGTCTCAGTTTAGCGCTGACTGAAAGCGAGCGTGCGCTAGAACCCGTATCACAGAGGAACATGCCCGTGTTCCCAACATGTCGGCGTGTGTCATTCATTCAATGGAGGCTATGTATGGCTGGCAGAGACTTCTAGATTTCTGATGGGCTTAATGCTTGGGACCAACCTGCTGCTGTTGCTGCTGGAACGATTTCAATCTCTTCTTGAAGCGCGAAGGGAGGACAAAGTCGCAGCCGCGCGCCAGAAACGCCAGCTCGCCGCGCAGGTCGGGGTCCCTGCGCAGCAGCGACGACGACTCCTTGAGTATCATGGTGGGGGCAGAGACGTGCACCCCACCCCCACCCCAACGGGCCACCCCAACGGCCACTATCCCCCCCGCCGGCCCACCGCTCCGGAGTGCGACTAGCTGACCTCGTTCACCGCGCGGCCGCGTGTGTCACAGACTCCCGGTGCCAGCACTTAGAAACTCCACAATGTGGTGGCACTTGATCTGCTCAGAGGTTACCCCGCACTTCACAACACATGCGCGCGTGGTGCCAAGTGCACCCCACCGTCAACTCAGGCCTCCTCCACCGCTCAGCGATCCAGAAACGCGCAGGGAGCATGCACCACTTCCAAACCCAGTGACCACTTCCGCTGCCACAGCAGAAGAAGGTCGGTTGTTCGTCCTAACTTTCCACCGCTGGGCTTAACGCGCTGCTTTCCTTTGCAGAAGCAGCCATTCATAAAAACAACAGCAATGAAAATCCCAGGCATCCGAGTCCGACCCGCGGCAGGCTTGAGTGTGTGTGTGGGGAGTAGAGTGGAGTAATCCACGGGGGTTTAGCTGTGAATTCCTGGAAGTTCTCCCGTTTGAAGCAGCGCCGGCGGTGGGTCGGCTCGCGGGACTTGCGGAGGGAGTGAGGCGTTCTTCCTGGCTAATGGAAGACCCAGGAAGAGAGGTAGAGAGGGACCCGGCTCCCAACGCCGTCTCTGTCCTGACTGGTGTGCCTGTCGCTCCAAGCTGGGACCACTGACAGACTGAGAAATACGAGCCCCCCGGCACCACCAAGAACACACTAAAATACACTCACATTGCACACACCGTATGTGTGTGAGTGTCTTTTTGTCTGTGTGTGTGTGTCCTGTCGGCTGCTTGTCCTAAAGTTAGCTGCTGAGAAGTCGTAATGTAAAGCCCAATATATTGTTTTGTTGTGGAGTGCTAAACATGGCTGCAAAATGCCTGTTGCAATGCTGTGGCCAGCCAGGTTTTGCAATAAGGGTTGGTAATGTTATGAGCCGTTTGTCCGCGGACGATCCCGCTGAGAAACGGCTCGTAGCAGGTAAGGATTTTAAAAACCAATTCCCATTTACTAGTTACTCATTGAAAATAATCAGTAACATAATCAAATTTAATTACTTTTAGACTTAAATTTAAATACTTTTAGAATTACTTTTTAGTCGAGTATTCCGTAGTATTTAGACCGTATTCCCACCGGCGAACATGTCAACTAAATTTCCCAGCGGTCCCTGCGACCCCGAAGTCTGGTCACATGACCGCAGTAAGCGCCCAGCGATATATCGGTAAGTTGGTGATTAAGTATGATTATGTTACTTATAGGCTACAGAAATGCACCAGCATTTAATCGGTTCTTCCATGTGTCATTTCCAACAACTGTACAAAATTTCATCCAGATCCCTTCACAATTTTTTCAGTTATCTTGGGGACAGACAAACCAACCAATGCTACTAAAAACATAACGTGCTTCGCAACACAGCCCCGGCACAGGTAATCAACTGATTAAATAATCTTTAACATATTAGGTTAAATTAATTGTAAAGAGAGAAAACAAAATTTGTAATTTTTGCTCGCTGTGAATTACTGGGGTATTTCAATGAAAACACACTCAACCGATTGGTTGACCAAATGTTTCAATAATCGGCAACTGGTCGACTATTTAAACATTCATTAGTTACCTGGTACCACATTACTTCTTTCAACACAGTAATTGGACTAAAGTTACTTAGCCAAATACCATAACTTACTTTTTATTTTCTTGAATGTTATGGAGTTCGTATCCCTGCTCATTTTTAGCCTGGCGAGCCAGAACCAATGCATCGTCCACGCATCGCACATCGCTAGACGCTTGCATTGAGTCTGGGGAAATCAGGCAAGCCGTTGGTACGTATTCAATCGACCAATCAGCGTGAAGGTGGAGGGAGTTTGTACAGGCTATGCAAGACATGGGCAGAGTTTGTACGGGCTGCACGAGAGAGTTTGGTTGTCACGCCTCCACGGCGCTTGTCCCACCTACGCCGCTGTGACTGGATAACACGATTTGATTGACACGTTTTTTTCTTACGTTTTCCAACCCTGTTTTTACCATGTCTTGTACATGGACGATGCACTGGTTCTGGCTAGCTAATTTCA
>OMKY01250454.1:4014-23897 GCA_900302395.1 Bregmaceros cantori | reverse complement strand
TTTGATTCAGGGAGACTAAGGTCTGACCCTCAAGTCCTATATTCAAACCAGGACTTGCAGGGGAAAGCTGTGTGATTTGTTGCTGTTCCTGAAAGACAGGAATTGGACAGCTTCAGTTGTACAAACTGTTGTGTTTAGCGGCCAATGTTTGGAGCTACATCTGTAGGTGTAGAACCTAGCTCTGCTGGCCATTGAGCGGACACTGGTCAAGTCCTTGGAAAAGACACCAATCTGGTAAGACAGGGTCACAGACCTTGAAACGCAGGGAGGGTTACGTATAAATAGACGCGCTTTATGATGCAGAACATCAAATTGGGCTTCCCCTCCTTAAAAGTCCAGCATCCGCCACTGAAGTAACATAATCATAATCACCAACTTACCGATAGATCGCTGGGCACTTACCGTGGTCATGTGACCAGACGTCCGGGTCGCAGTGGCCTCTGGGAAATGTTGGCATGTTCGCCGGTGGCGTCAATCGCAATCGTGCTACTCTAAGAGCACTTGCATTGATAATGGGTTGCCACACATATTGCTAACACTAAAAGTACTATTTCTTTGTACCACTATGGCACAGGTTTGCAATCTCTGAGTGCTTCTAGTTGTATATTAAACTGACAGCCACCATTCATTTTTACTAGGTTGCGAGAAAAAAAAAAAAAAAACTGTGGCCAAACACAAACACCAGTGTATATAATACGCAATACTTTAAATGACCCCCTAGCTAACTTTGGCTGTGACTTGGAGCTATATAAATACATGATTTCAGTTGAGGAGGCAGCATGATTATTGAGAGTAAATCAAAATTATTTTGCAAGGAACGGTAGCCAACGTTTTGTACGAGTATTCAATCACGTCGACAGGTCATTGTGCGTTTGAATGATGTCTTTAATATTGAGGTGCAGAATTTATGACGATGATCTAATGAACTGCAGGCAGCCATGTGGTGGCTCAGTGTTTGGTAACCACTGGTAGTACTCTGCTTTTCTTTCAGACACCGCACCTTTTAGTTTACTTCCAACTTTTTATCTAACAAATTATGACCATTTACTTTAGTCTTTCTCATCACGTTTTAGTGTCACTAGTATTTGATAAACTATTGAGGAAATGTACTTGAGTGAGAGTACAGTTACCTGGGAAATTATTTGAGTTGGCGACACCCCTCTCTTCCGACGGAAAGATGTAAAGTGCAAATCCAAAAAAACGATCCACTTATTTTGTAAGGGTCCCTCCAAAACCCTAACCATAGCCATAACCCTAATCCTCCAAAACCCTAACCCTAACCATAGCCCTAACCCCTAACCTAACCCAAACAAAATAATCAAGTTTTGGAAATTATTTGATTCAAGTTTTAAATAATTTCCCAATTGGGATCAATTAATAATTCTGATTCTCATACAATCAAATTTTGATTGTAAATTATTCTGTTCATGCATAAAACAACCGTCATATTCCAACAGCACGCAGAACAGGATCAGATGGTTTGCAAACTTTTCATGCCTGTGTTTTAGTACTAATATTATTATTAATACTAATGTGTTCATCTGTCTAATGTTGACTAGACATGGAAAAACACGCTGGACCGCTATCCAGACACCTTGCTGGGCTCCTCAGAGAAGGAGTTTTTCTACAACGAGGACACTCAGGAGTATTTCTTCGACCGCGACCCCGAAATGTTCCGGCACATCCTGAACTTCTACCGCACGGGCAAGCTGCACTACCCACGCCACGAATGTGTCCAGGCCTTCGACGAAGAGCTGGCCTTTTACGGGATCGTACCTGAGATCATTGGAGACTGCTGCATGGAGGTATTTGGGAACTGATCTTTTCCACTAACCTTACTAACCTAACTAACAATCTCCTAACCAGCAGGTTTGGAGCACCACCACAATCATGGTCATGTGAACACAGACATACCCATTCAATTCAATCATGCGTTTGTGGTGCAAAGATCTGCATGAGAGCATTTGGATGTGCAATAGCACAACACAAGTTACCACCATCCTTTTAAAATAACGCGGTGTGCTCCCACTGATTACACCCGTTGAAAAATAGTCGAAGACACAGCAAAATGAACGGCACCGGAAGTGGCAAGCATATACGGGGGTAGTTAAGGAAGTAAACCGGAAACAGGTAAAAAACTTGTCTATAAACACACGTACATCAAGAGTGGCAGGCAGTGCGCTGATTTTCAGTATTAGATTTGTGTAAAATTGTAACGTGAACACATGAGTGAATACGAACGTATTAGTGAAATGAAATCTCTGATATGTATCATGTAATGAGCTCCACTATTCTTGGAACAGTGGAGATACTCAATAAACCCACAAAGGCTCCCTCCCGTTCCTCCTGCAGTGTATTAGAAATAATATCCTCAACTTGAAGGTGTGCTAAGAGTAGTGCCATCTACGCAGCCACAGAGCGCTCTGACATTTATAGAGAAGAGGCTTATCACGGCAGATATTCTGCAAAAAAAGGCCATGCTTTTCATGTCCACATTCAATTTCACTCACACAGGAGACAGGATAAAGAGCCTACGGTGCGCTTGGCCGGCTATCTTAAGGAGAATGCATATTCGTCTCGGGGACATAAACCAGTTTGACGTGAATGCACATGCACACACGTTTGTACACACGCCCATGCGTGCATGCGCACACACACACACACACACACACACACGCATGCGCAAAAACACTTCCCCTTGTATTGAATGCTGACATGCACGACTAGACACGGGCACATTCACAAGTATAGGCGTGGACTTCTTTCAGAAGACAAAAATGTGATCTTTCACTTAGACACAGGCGCACACCCATGCCCACAAATAGATCACACACACACACACACACACACATATATGGACAAAGGTGCGCACAAAGACTCATACGCAAATACACACACAGATATAAGCACACACACACACACACACACACAAATGTGATCTTTCACTTACACACAGGTGCACACAGATGACCACAAACAGATCTCACATACACACGCAAACAAACACACATATGCACAGAGGTGCAAACAAAGGCATACACAGATATAAGCACACACACACACACACACACACACACACACACACACATATATGCAGACAAAAATACCCAGAAAGATGCATAAACACTACATAAACACATCATCTTTACAGATTTTGAATGCCGATCTGCATTCTGCACACACAAACACAAAAACTGACTTTCACATGAAGAAAACTCTTAACACATGCAGACTCACTTCTCCGATCACACTCACTCAAAACCCTCACACACACACACACACACACACACACACACACACACCAACATACAATAACACAACACACACTGCGCGTGTTAATATCACACGAGACAACTTGTGAAGGCGACATTATTTACAGCTCGGTGTCTTGCCGTATCAGCTGCCGTGTAATTACTACACTCGCCTTTAACCCCTCAGAGGTCTGAGCCTGCACCCAGTGCCGGTTGGAAATAAGTTACGTCTTTGTCCCCTGTAAGCAGATATGGGCAGAGTAGCCATAAAAAAATGACTTGAGTAAAAGTATTGTTACCTCAGCAAAATATTACTCAAGTAAAAGTAAAAAGTAGTCATCCAAATAGTAACTCAAGTAAAAGTTAAAATGTACTCCACAAAAAAGTTACTTAAGTATCGAAAGTACTGAGTAACTTTCAGTAAAAAAAAATGTAGACTGAGAGAGAGACCGAGAGAGCACTCGAGAGGGAGAGAGAGACCAAGAGAGAGAGAGCCAGACAGAGAGAGAGAGCCCGACAGCGAAAACGCCTGAAAGAGAGAGAGACAGAGAGAGTGAGTGCGCCCGAGAGAGAGAAAGAAGTAAAAAGTACATCTCAGAAAAAGTTTTTTCACCTCAAACGTACTCGACTAAAAGTAGAAAGTAACTTGAAAACTAGAAAGTGAAAAATGTACTCCAAAAGTTAAAAAGTACACACAAAAATTGTAACGGAATGTAATGCATTACTGCCCAACTCTGACTGTAAGAGCCACTGTTATTACTCTTCTGTGCATGTGGCCTGCCTGTTCCCCTCATGTAACTACCAATGATGTCAACAGAGATGGCAAAAATACCAGGATTTCTTACTTGATTAAGAGTAAAATACATTTGTAAAAAAAAACGTGAGTAACACTACAAAGTACCGATCCAAATATCTACTCAAGCAAAGTAAAAAGTACAGGCTGAAAAATGTACTCAAAAAGTATTTTTGAAAATAAAAAGTACATGCTCTAAAACGTATTTTTGAATGTACAAAACCTAAATTTGCCATAGCACTCTAAAACGGCTCGGTTTTGCATAGAAATTCATATTGCTCACTGCTGTCCTTACATTTCATGTGAGCTTAAATATTTGGGCACAAATAATAAATGTTTTCCCCCTGTTTTTTCTACTTTCCTTTTCCTCATCCACTGAAAGGAATACCGCGACCGCAAGAAGGAGAACCAAGAGCGGCTGGCCGAGGACACTGAGGCCGGCGAGAACACGGATGCACCCTTGCCACCCGACAGCACGTCGCGTGAGCGTCTATGGCGCGCCTTCGAGAATCCGCACACCTCTACGATGGCACTGGTGTTTTACTACGTGACGGGCTTCTTCATCGCCGTGTCAGTCATTGCCAACGTGGTGGAGACCGTGCCGTGCCGTCCCCCGAAGGGCAGCGTCAAGGACTTGCCGTGTGGCGAGAAGTACTCGCTGGCTTTCTTCTGTATGGACACGGCTTGCGTGCTAATCTTCACCTTCGAGTACCTGATGCGGCTGTTTGCTGCGCCCAGCCGCTGCAAGTTCATGCGCTCTGTGATGTCCGTCATTGACGTGGTGGCCATCATGCCCTACTACATAGGACTCGTTATGCCAGAGAACGAGGACGTGAGCGGAGCCTTTGTCACGCTGCGTGTGTTCCGGGTCTTCCGCATCTTCAAATTCTCACGTCACTCGCAGGTGAGTTAGACCAAGGTCTCCAGATGGGTTATGAAAAGATGAGATCTGTGACGAGGAGATGCCAGCCTCAAGATTCAAGATTAATTTGAATTTGCCATATTGCATATACATGACAACAGTGCACACACATGGAATTTTAGTTGGGCATGAAACGACTCTCTGAAGATCGACAGATAGTGACAAGGTCAAAAACAAAAGAAGAAAAACACATAAGTTATAAAGTGACACCGGCATAGAGTCAACATGTGACATGTCAACATATCAAGCAGGGCTGGCCGTGCATACCATACCATACCAGAAATGTGAAGTGATTAGTTGCTTTATCTTCACGTCTTTGCATGAATCCATAGTGCTGAAATCTATTCTAACAAAGCTAACTGAAAACTGAGTGCATGCATGCAGACATGATAAGTATGTGCTGACTCGGGGCATACCTATGCTATCGATGCATTTCTAAACTTTCAAAATTCTTTGAGGTTTCCAGGCTCAAATCTGGTGCTTCCTACTGTAGTTGTTGCTCCTGCCAGTCTGATCCTCACCTCGGCTCCATTGTTGGCAGGGTCTGCGCATCCTGGGCTACACGCTGAAGAGCTGTGCATCAGAGCTTGGCTTCTTGCTCTTTTCCCTCACCATGGCCATCATCATTTTTGCTACGGTCATGTTCTACGCCGAGAAGGGCACCAAGGGTTCTAGCTTCACCAGCATTCCTGCATCCTTCTGGTACACCATCGTCACCATGACGACGCTTGGGTGAGTCACTCAGTGTGTGCTGAACTGTGAGGGCAGCATGCCTTTAAGTTTTATGTACCTATGTACTGCAGGTACTATATTCCTCAGGTCCTATATTCTCCTGGTCCTTTGTTCCCTGGTCCCTATGTTTCCTGGGGTCCTATGTTCTCTGGGTCCTATGATCCCTAAGTCCTATGTTCCCCAGGTCCAATGTGCCTCAGGTCTGTGTTCCCCGGGTCGACTCTTCTCTGGGTCCTATGTTCCCCAGCTCCTATGCTCCCTGGGACCTAAGATGCCCAAGTCCTATGTTCCTCAGGTCTATGTTCCCCTGGTCCTATATTCCCCTGGTCCTATATACCCCTGGTCCTAAATTCCCCAGGTCCTATATTCCCCTGGTCCTATATTCCCCAGGTCCTATATTCCCCTGGTCCTATGTTTCGCGGATCCTATGCTCCCTAGGTCCTATGTTCCCCAAATCCTATCTTCCCAGGTCCTATGTGCCTCAGGTCTATGTTCCCCGGGTCGTATCTTCTCTGGGTCTTATGTCCCCCAGTTCCTATGTTTCCTGGGTCCTATTTTTCATTGGTTCTATGTTGCCCAGATCCTATGTTCTTCAGGTATATGTTTCCCAGGTCCTATTTCCCCCAGGCCCTTTGTTCCCCAGGTTCTCCTCCCCTGTCTTTTCTGTGTACTACAAAACCTTAACCAAGGTCGCCTCGTGGTGCTTCAGAGAAAAAGCATCCCTTAAATTTTGATTGACCGTATGTAGAACAATGACAACACTCTTAATCTTAACACATGGTGACAAAGAAGAGGGAAGTCAAAATGATAAAATAAGTACATTTCCAATTACATTAAGGCAAATAAATCAATCAGACTTCTTTATCATTAAATGTGTGTTTTTGATTCAAATGGCCAAAGCGAAAGATAAAATGATAGAACACTATATTAATTTATTGAATTCCTGGACAATTGGAATAAAAAACAAAAACAAATATGCAATTACCGTTATCATTTGAGAATTCATCAGTATTGACCGTCACATCAAACAATACGTAAATGCTGACATTTGAGGAAATTGGAATAACAACCTTATTGACCAAGGTCAACACAATGCATCTGCCAATGCACAAACAATAGAAGGTAATTGATAAATAAACTGACTCAATCAATAAAAAAGGCAGGTGAGGTCAGGAGGTCAATGGCATTATGTATGTATGTGTGTGTGTGTGTGTGTGTGTGTGTCTGTTTGTGACCTCTTCGAGGGGACCATAGACTGTATATAAAAATGGACACCGCGTTCGTTTTGATGTCCATGCCTACTTCCGGGTTGGTATGGGGGGAGCCTAGTCTCATAAATCATTAATGAAAGCAATGGGATGACGTCATGCACGCTGCGTCTACTTTATATACAGTCTATGGAGGGGACTCAGAGGACAGCTAATGTCTTAGTCATAGTCATTTTTTATTTTCCGATGAGTTTATCATAGTTTTTTTTACTGCTTGTAGCAGTGGTTCATTCTTCAGAGGCACGGGAAGGCAGAATTTTGCTAGGTTCATCATCGCATCATGTTGGTTTGGAGATTTGTTGTCCAATCCATGCATTCATGGCCGTATAATACTAACATCAGTACATCAATACTACAATGTATAAATATTGCAGGTTTTGGTCTTGATGTGTAGCGGAATTTGCTTTGACGTAAGGAGTTGTTTGTTCTTTCCAAATGCAGCCATAGCTAGCGCTGTTCTATGCTGAGGAACCTTTATTTGCTGCCTGTTTGAGGACGAGGTATACAAATTCTGTCACTTTTTCTTATTGGCTTGTCGTGATTCGTGAGATGGAGAGGTTGGCTCAATTTATCGGTTGTCATGCATTTTGTTTCGGATGCATTGATTGTGAGGCCTACTTCAGTTGCCATGTCGTTAGGAAGTTAAGGAAGTGTTGAAGGTCTGTTGATAAGCAATTATGATCATCCACATACCGTAGGTTGGATAGGAGCTAGCCGGCAATCGAGAAGCCATTGCATTCGCATTCTGGATCAATTTAGACATGATCTAGATCACAATCCGGATCCAGTATTTATTTACTTATTTATTTATTATGTTTATTTTTGGCCACAAGCACAGTTTTTCATTCTTTGTTGAGAGAGACAGTGATAGGATTAAAGCGAAAAAGGGAGTCAGGGAGCCGGAGAGGGTATGCAAACCACTCTGCCACCGCGCGCCCTCCGTATCGAGTCATTTTTTTTAATTTTTTTTTACAAAATGACTCAATAAGTTATGGACAGATTTTCATGTCATTTTTACCGGGCATTGTTTGAGGTTTGCGCTCTCTGATTGCCGCTATTTGCTATTTATTATTATTATATAACATAATATAATGTTAATGTTAGCACTCTCGAAGAGGCAGTGGGCAGTGGACAATTGTGTGCATATTGTCATAGCAACATCCGAGCCCACCCCACTCCAATTTTCATGGTGGGTTTTTGTTTTGGTTAATTTGTATTTTATTTGGCGTGGGGTGGATGTGGTGGGTCGGTGGATGGGTGTCTTCCTCTCTGGTGCTGATGGTGTTTCCATGGTGATGATGATGAGAGGAATTTGGCCATTTGTGACTTCCTGTATTCTCCCAGGAGGTGCAGGGAGATTAACGTTAAATGGACGCTGTGAGATGGAGGAGGGGGTGGTGTACATTTTAGCAATTCTCAAGGGGAGAGAGGAGGAGATAGAGAGAGAGAGAAAAGGGGGGGGGGAGAAAGAGAAAGAGAGAGATCTCAGGAAAGTTGAAAATATTTCAGCTATTTACAACCGCAGGTGTGAATATCCTATGGCTAACCACAAATGAAATATATTTCTAAATGATTAAATGCTCTGATTTAAACCACAATTTGTACAGCTAAAGACAGCATTAGACAATTTTGAACAAAGATTGGAAGATACAGTTACATAAAAATATAGTGGAAGGTAGCATTCCCAGTTCAAACCTTGAAATGTTTATAATGTGTTTAACTAAAATATATTAAATATTTATCTGCATCATGAGATGATTTCAATTTAAATTTTTTTTCCAAAAGCCAATCAACAGGATAATTGTGTTCAATAGTAGATCTAAAATCTCGTTATCACCACAATATTCATTTCAGACGAACGGCCTCCTGTAATGTTCTCATCAACCAGATTACTGTTAGATTGAGATCAATATGAATCTTTGACTGATGTGTGTGTGTGTGTGTGTGGGTGAATAAGAATGGGTTCTTCCATGTGGATTCTCTTTGCATATATCGCAGCAGCTCAGAGTAGGTGTCCAGGTAGAGGAAATAGCCAGCCTTGACACTGGAATATGGATTAAGGATTAATTTATTCATCTATAATGGACAGCAAAGAAGAAGCTCAAGACACATCTCTTTGACCTGGCTTATAACTAGGATGTTGCTGTCATCGTTACATCAGCCTACTGTATGTGTTTGCGTGTGTGTCTGTATGTGTGTGTCTATGGTTGAGCGTGTGCCAGTTTGCTTGTGGAGGCTGTGGGTAATGTTGTACTGTTCAATGTTCTGTTTCTGTAAATAACTTTGTGTTGCTCTGCATGAAAAGTGCTATACAAATAAATAAATTTTTAGTTTGAGCGCTAGGTGTCAAACACGTCTTGAGCCTAATGCTAGGTTTCCACTACAGAGATTTTTCTGTACGGTACGTATACGGTCCGTATACGTGAGCAAACAAATGTGTTGTCACCGTTGTAGCATGCTCCATTGTGCTGAAATACGTGCCGTAGACGTACGGTCCGTATACGGACCATATACGGACCGTACAGAAAATCATTTATTTTGATTTTTCACCGCACGTATACGGTACGTACTGGGGGCGAGGCCGTGTGCTCAGTGATTGACAGCAGCGCTGATCAATCAGCGGACTGTGCGCTCCAGTGCATGAAAGGCGAAGTAATAGATATATATCCCAAAGTTTTAACCGAAGCGGCCTCGTGCACACGGCTTTGTTGTGCGTGCGTGTGCGCGTGTGTGCATGCATGTGTGTGTGTCACGCACACACACACACACGCGCAAAGGGGAGCGGAATGCTCCAGGCGCACACACAACAGTGCCGTACGCACGCAGATGCACACACAACAGTCCCGTACACTCGCAGACACACACACACACAAGAGTGCAGCACACACAACAGGCCCGTACTTACGTGGACACACACACAAAACAGTGCATTAGGCACGCAGACACACACGCCTTTCTGACCGCGTATGGACCGTATACGGACCGTATACGGACCGTATACGGACCGTATACGGACCGTATACGGACCTCTCTGTAGTGGAAACCTAGTGTAAGACACATGCAGAATACATCATTGTTAGGAGGCAACACTCAGTTATAAGGGATAGGCGGGATATCCAATGATGCCATAGCTTGGAGCCAATAAAGATACGCGAGGTGTGACACCATCGGTTACATTCTTGTTAGTGGGGTGCCTAATGGACAACATCGTTCAAGTGTGTTATGATACAAGTGTGAAAATTGGTAGATTTGACAATATATCTTCTAAAAATTACTGAAATGTCATTCAAAATACTCAACAACACTGATTTTAAGCGGGGAGGAAACAACATTTGAATGGCAAATTGGTGGCCATCTTGGAAAATGGCCACTATCTTGGATTTGGGCCTGTTTCCATGTGTAACGGGTGTGTAACGGTCATGTAATTTTAGCAGTGATTGAACCGACAGTAAAGGGCTGACCAGCCAATTACCATGGGTCGCGCGTCTGGAGACTAACGGTACTCAATTCTCTCCCAACCTCCTGTATGTCCCGCTGCATTGTGGGAACTCCCACCCTCTCTCTGATTGGCTAGTACTTTGCGTTGTGTGTGATATTTAATTGCAGCTCCCCCTGTCGTCTTCTTACATCTGTTACACATGGACAGATTTTATCTTTAAGTCTAAGAGAACAACTGTGCTAATTTTCACGCTTATATCATCATTTACAAAATTATGCTCATATTTAGCTTTTAGTCGCCCCACTATGTAACTACAGATACACATCTCTTTCAGCCTAATTCCGAATTTGCTCCACTGAGTTTCTGTTTCTTTCTTTATTTTTCGCGAATTTGTTTTATCTTTCCATTGCCTCTCTTTTACTGCCTCTCCCATTTCTACGCATCCAGCTGTTACTTGTACCCACTATAGCCGGTTGTAGTGGTGTAGTGTGTCTGGTGTCGCGACACGTCTGTCTGTGCGTTCACCTTCTGGAGCATCATGGAGAACAAAAGATGCAAGGAGAGTGAGACGAAGAGAGACAGAGAGACAGAGAGACAGAATTAAAGTGATGTAGAGAGAGAGCGAGAGAGTGTGAGAGAGTGAGAGAGAAAAAAATATCCATCCCATACTTCTAAAGGATTGCATCAGAGAGCATCTCGTTTCGAGTGAACAATGCAGAGACAGAGAGACGGAGAGACAGAATTAAAGTGCTGTAGAGGAGGAGAGAGAGTGTGAGAGTGTGAGAGAGTGAGTGAGAGAGAGAGAGAGAGAGAGAGAGAGAGAGAGAGAGAGAGAGAGAGAGAGAGAGAGAGAGAGAGAATTCCCACATCTAAAGAATTGCATCAGAGAGCATCTTGTTTCGAGTGAACTATGGCTGTATCCGAAATCGTTCCCTATCCCCCATATAGTGCACCATATGGGCCACACACCATTTTGTAGGGGTGTCCGAATTGTCTATGTACCCTATACAGTGCACTGAAAGTATCTCACAATGCACCGCAAAAAATAGTGAGCATCGGATGTACCCTAGACAGAGCAATATAACCCATAATGCATTGCGAGACGTTTTAAAAATGACCTAAACTTAACAAAAATGACACGGTGGGAGTAAATAGGGTCCGACTGCGGAAAATAGTAATAAATATAAGTACTTTTGACTTTTTCTGACGATTGTTGAATTTTATAATAATATTTTTTTATAATTATATTTTTGAATTATTTTGACGGCGCCATCTCTAGTGTCCGAAATCTCGGCCACTGCTGTTGAGTGGACTATAAGTGAGTGCACTATATGCGGGTTAGAGAGTAGGGTTTAGGGAGTAGGGGATAGGGAGCGCCGCTAATATCTGTGCAGGTCAAAATGATAGCAGCAAAATAAGCTGTGGTTTGCTGCGGTGCTCGTGTGTATGTTTGACTGAGCGCGTCGGTGTGTCACAGCAGATTCGAGTTCTGCCGGCAGGCACTCTGTCCCTGCCATTATTGAGTATTTGTATTATTTATAGAAGAAGCCCAGGCTGCAAGATACAGTCACACCCATGCACTCTCCTAACATTTTAATAGACTGGATTCAGAGAGTTTGCAAACATAGCATAGGAATATAAGAATACAGACCCATACCGGCCGTAGAGTTGTTAAGGACATTGTGGGCTGGCCATCACAAGTATG
The DNA here is from genome assembly GCA_900302395.1 of Bregmaceros cantori. NCBI lineage: Eukaryota > Metazoa > Chordata > Actinopteri > Gadiformes > Bregmacerotidae > Bregmaceros > Bregmaceros cantori. The sequence continues at coordinate 11,787 of OMKY01250454.1, read as the reverse complement.
ATGGCCAGTGATGCATCATTTGCCCGGAGGAATGTTTAAAACAAACGCGCAGTCGCACACGCTTAATCAGACCTCTCTATACCCCCACAATTTCAGCACATCCCGTCCCCCGCACAACCACTCATCTCACCACTCATCTGAGTAGCGAGGACCGTGCCTTCCTGCCGTGGAAAGCGGCGCGCATTTGGAGACGCTCTGCAGACAAAACTGAATTCCTGGATACAGATTGTGATCCGGATCATCAATACATTTTAATATTTTTTTTATTTTTTCCGGGTAAATACACACCTTTCGTGAAGAAAAACAGTGTGCCCCCACAGACACACGTACACATGATTTGTAGCCTGGCGAGCCAGAATCAACTCATAGTCCACGCATCACACATCGCTAGACAGTGAATTCACCATCTAGCGATGTGTGATGCGTGGATGATGAGTGGACATTGAATGGTATGTAGGCACATGTATAATTTCCTCTCATATTCTAATACATATCCTGCAAGTGCACAAGGCCTCTGGAGTCCAGCCATCGATGACAACAAATCACACACACAAAAAAAGAATTTAAAGCTGGTGTGTCTACTGTCAGTCACATTTTGCCTTGAGTTTTTTCGGTGTTGTTAACACACATTTGCATAAACAAGCAGGTCATTTAACCCAGTCCTTCCAGGGCCACTTGGCAGTCCATGCTGATGTGGGCCCATGTGGGCCCATTAGATTTGCATTTAATGGCCTGCTGCAGTCTGACTGGTGATTTACTGATGTCATGCAGCCAGGGTTATTCTCAAATAATTTGTACGTGTGCCGGGGCTGCGCCATGTTTTTGGTCGTGTTGGTTGGCTGGTTTGTCCCCAGGATAACTGAAAAAAGTTTTGCACGGATCTGGATGAAATTTTGTCGAGTTGGTAGAAATGACACATGGAAGAATTGATTAAATGTTGGTGCATTTCTGTAGCCTATAAGTAACATAATCATACTTAATCACCAACTTACCGATAGATCGCTGGGTGTTTACCGCGTTCACGTGACCAGACTTCTGGGTTGCAAAGGCCGCTGGGAAATGTAGTTGGCATGTCCGCCAGTGGCGTCAATCGCAATTGTGCTACTCTAGGAGCACTTGCATTTATAATGGGTTGCCACACATAATGCTAAAACTAAAAGTACTATTTTTTTGTAACCACTACAGCACAGGCTTGCAATCTCTGAGTGCTTCTAGTTTTTTCATGCAACAACCAGTGCAAGATGTTTTAATTGATTTATAGGTCGTCACAGCAACTCCCCCATTTGTCTCTCGCTGGTTAACTCTCTCTCTCTCGCTCTCTCTCTCTCTCTCTCTCTCTCTCTCTCTCTCTCTCTGTAGAAAATCGCTAGTTGTGAAGGCTTTAACTGACAGGTGTGGGTTTTGCTGAGTTAGCCGTGACCTCACTGCATTAACTACATTGCTACGGAGTATAGAGTTGAGTACAGTAGCCCTGTCAAGATTTATAGAGCTCTCCAACCCACTTGGTGGTGAGGCTAATGTGTACTTAGTTGTGTCCGCCATCCTGTATACGCGTGTGAATCAAGGAGGCTGACAGTTGTTCTACAGAGCACAGAGGGAGAGAGAGAGAGTGTTCCTCCAGCTCCCCTTTCTAGCCCCCTCTCTCTACCACTTTGCTTTCTCATCTTCTTTATGTTGACGAGTTCAACGCACCCATAACGGGAGGCTGACAGTTTTTCCCGCCCTTCTGAAACTCACTTTCGGTGTCTGTATAGCAGCCTATGTAAAGTCATCGTAGTGGGCCATGTGGCTCACACAAAACACACAAAACGCACACCAGTTAAAAATCCCACCACTAGATGTCGTTCTGTGACCAGTTACACATCACCCCGCCCCCTCGCTTCATGTTTTGCATAAATATTGTGAAATACAGTCAAAATCCGACTTGAAAGTACTAACCGAGTGGTAACATGTTCTTATGGACCAATAGGCTAGCTGCTTCTACTAGTAATTCCAACAAGAATCAGAAAATGGAACGGGTTGCGCAGATTATTGAATCATGCCTTTGTGTGTCACAGATCCGCACTAGAACATTTGGGTGTGGAATAGCACACTGCAAGTTTCCAGCATCATTTTTAAATAGCGCGGTGGGTGTGTGTTCCCACTGAGTAGACATGTTGAAAAATAGTCGACAACACAGCAAAATAAATGGAACCGGAAGTGTCGTTCAGGCTAGACCTCACTTTTCTCTCGCTTAATGCCCGTGGAGCAGACACTCCACCATTACATCGCTTGTAATCTCCCTGAACTAAATGCACATTCAGTCCATCGACGGTTTCCGAGCTCCACAGGCTGACTAATCAGTGTGGTTCCTACAGCACTTCAGCTTGTTCAAGTAGTGGCCGTGCACATCACAACGTCATTAGTGTGCCTTGAATGGTTTCGGGTACAACACACCTACACACACGCTCGCCTGTAGTTGCTGCTGTAAAAAGCATGATTTGGATTTGTTGGTGCAGTGGCTGCGTTGGTGCTGCGCAACCCGTTCCATTTACTCATTCAAATTGGGATTACCAGTGAAGCAGCCATCCATATCGGTGCGTAACTTCAAGTCAGATTTTCGACCTGTATTTCATCGAAGTGGTGAGCGAAGCAGGGTGGATGATATGTAATTTGTCACAGAGTGAGCTGTAGTAAGCAGATTTTGAAACGTTTGTGTGTTTTGTGTGACAAATTCATCCACTTTCGTCCAATACGATGACTTTACACAGGGAAATATACAGACACAGGGAGTGTGTTACACCCGGCAGGACAAATGTCAGCCCCCTGTATTTCACGGAAAAACTTGTCTATATAACTACATTTTCATAACGATGGTCATAAATGTGCAGGAAGCAGAAGGAAGGAAGCTCATCTTATTCACATCCAATTACATTGGTTGACCAGATCCAATTTCAGATGAGGCCCTCCCCATATTTGTATTGTCTTAATGCGCCCTAACTTGGAAAATAGCACACTTTCAGTAACGTGTTGATCAGATTCAAATGTAATCTAAAATTACCCGAAAGTTATGTAGTAATATGATTATGTTACAGCAATTGTGTTCAGCGTATATGAAATGACATGAAATTGCTAGCCTGGCGAGCCAGAACCAACACATTGTCCACGCGTTGCACATCGCTAGACGCTTGCAATGGGTCAGGTAAAACCAGAGTCGGAAAACGTAAAAAAAAAAACCATGTCAATCAAATCGTGTTATCCAGTCACAGCAGGGTAGGTGAGACAACCGGCGTGGAGGCGTGACAACCAAACCAAACTCTGCCCAAGTCTCGCATAGCCCGTACAAACTCCGCCCTCATCTTGCGTAGCCCGTACAAACTTCCCCCACGTCCGCACTTATTGGCCGATTTAATCCGTACCAACGGCGAGCCTGATTTTCCCAGACCCAATGCAAGCGTCTAGCGATGTGTGGACGATGCGTTGCTTCTGGCTCGCCAGGCTATGAAATTGCCACATCTCTCCCTCAACAAGAACTGCATATCTGAAATTAATAATCTCGTCTCAAAGCCTGACCAGTGACCAGTCGAGAAACTTGCGGTCTGAGAGACAAAATCTGGAGGATGCAGGCTAAAGGGGAGATGGACAGACATCGTCCCATTAGCGCATATCTCTTTGTGCTCATTAACACACATAACAGCTTTCTCTGATTCAGCCAAACCAACAACCCTGGTCGGAAAATGTAGTATAGATGAAAAGAAAAAGTTTAATGGAGTCAGATTAGGCCATTAGTGAACAACAGTGGCGTGAATGGCGCTGAGTCTTCTGTTATGGAAATAATGTGAGCCAAAGATCAATTCTACAAACGAGTGCTTTTTCATTTCCATTACCATTTGAAACCATACAGGATGCAGCTTGGAATCAAAGCATTCAAACACTCAGCAATGCTTAGTCAATAATTTTGAGGTCAGTGAAATGTGTTTGGGCACTTTTTTCAGTTATTTGACGAATGTTGCAGAATGTAAGGTTGCATGGTTTTGTCCATTTATAGTCATCCAAATCCATTTTTCCTTTTCAAAGATTTAGATATACACAAGAGCTGCAACTAATTAGTAGTAGAGATGTGCAATATTGTTTTGCCGAAATTGTATGACCCCTAATTTCCGATACCGATCCAATTATCAATATCAGAGAGTAACTAGAAGCACTCAAAGATTACAAACCAGAAATAGTACTTTTGGTGCTAGCAGCATGTGTGGCAACACATTATCAATTCAAGTGCTCGTAGAGTAGTGCGATTGCCACCAGCGAACATACCAACTACATTTCCCAGCGGCCACTGCGACCTGGAAGATGGTGATTAAGTATGATTATGTTACTTAAAGGCTACAGAAATGCACCAAAATTTGGGGGCACGCGGTGGCCGAGTGGGTAGAGAGTGCGTCCCCCAGAACACAGATCGAGCAGTGCTGTGATTGTGTACAGTAGAGCCCGCTCCCGCCCGCAACTATAATAGTTTGTCCCGCTCCCGCCCGCCACTCCCGCAAGATTCCGAGTTCCGACGTTTGCCTATTGCCCAAAGCCGACCCCGTTCCGATCTATTCCCAGCTAGTATCCGATCCAAATAGGTCGAAGCGAAGCCACATGCCGGTGGAGACTCGCGGAGATAAAATGATGATATTAGTTTTTAAATTATTAATAATATCAACCACGGCTTTATTAATTCTTCACAAATAGAGTGAGGGAGATAGGACATCGCACAGCTCACAGCATGGCAGCGGGCCACTTTTATTATTTCATCTCCCGCGGTCCTCCCGGCGGTGAGACAGCTGTCACTCGTCACCGTCAGCTGCCTCACCGCCTTGCGGTGCGAGAATGATTCGCGCCGCAAGCCACGTTTTTAGTTTGCGGGACTGCAGCTTATTTCTGCTCCCGCCCGCACCCGCACTGTGCTCTCTGCGTCACGCCCGCACCCGCAATGAGCTTTCAATATTTGTCTCCCGCGTCGCAATGCTTTGCGTTGGGTCCCGCGGGACTCCCGCGGGGGTGCAGGGCTCTAGTGTACAGGTACAACCTGACATCCTTTCTTTACACTTAAGTCATTTGACCAATATAAAAGAAAAACCGATATCATCCACACATTGCACGTGATTAGAACGATCATTGAGTCTGGTAAAACCAGGGTCGAAAAACGTGTCAAAAAAGATCGTGTTATCCGGTCACAGCGCAGTAGGTGGGACAAGCGGTGTGGAGGCGTGACAACCAAACGCAGCCCATGTCTCACGTCGTCTATGCCAAACTCCGCCCACGTCTTGCGTTGCCCATACCAGTTCCGCCCACGTCAATGCTGATTGATCGCACCCAGGCTGGCCGAAGGCTTGCCTGATTTTCCTAGACCCAAAGCGACGTCTAGCAATGTGCGGTGCGTGGACGATGCGCTGGTTTTGCGCTCGCCAGGCTATAAGATGCACAGTGATGCCACGGCGATAATTGAAAGTATGATTATATCCTCGCTTCCATTTCCACTGTTTTGAATCCCATTAGCTGGCAGCACAGAGTGTCAGAGTGAAAACATAACTTTGGATTAGTTGGCCGGGTTTGATTTGATTTGCCCTTCGCTGAGCTCAAATGACAACATCCAATGGGCTGGTGTGGTTTATTGCCTATTTTGAACCTTCTCCGGGGAAGGACACTACAAGATCGTCAATTTGGGCGTGTGGATACTAAAAGGCTGCAAATCTTTATATCCTCTCTGCGCCCTTTATTATTATATTAATATAATTACTGGTATCATTGGTGATTACTGCTCCGTGGACCGCCACTACATACACACACACACACACACACACAATTGTGGCTAATTCTGTTTGCTGAAGTAAAGCAGCCTTCGCTAAGCACACCAACATGGAAGTTGGCTTTGCTGTTATTCTAATTTCTCATTAAGGCATGTAGTGTTGTGTTTCCTAAGTGATGCGTAGCTCCCATTATATGGTGGACACACAAGAAATGATGTTTGGTAGTGCATCACATTTTGCTAATTGTGCACATTAGTGTGTCATGTCCCATTATACTGTCCCTATTACTAAGACATTTTAAATTGCATGGAGGCAACTAGTACGAACAATTAGGATCAAGCGATTACTTCACTTGTGCGTCTGCGGGAGGAGCTCGTAAATGCTGGAGGATTGACCTCAGGTGTCAGCCAGGCCCGGTCATGCGGGCTCTCACGCACACGCATCTGAGCGTTCGTGGACATGACCGAAGGTTGACACTTGCGTCAAATGTGCACTGTTTATACACACCCCAATTTAAATATGAACAAAAAAATTAGATAAGTGGTAGAATTGGTGCAAATCGAGAATATAAAAATATATAAAGACCCTCACAGACCTGACAAATCCGCCGCACACACAAACACAGTGAAGCAGCCTGTGTTGATAAACCCACACGCCCAGACGTGTGTGCGCATATATACGAAGCTTCGCCTGTGTGTGCGTGCGCGTGTGCGCATGCTCCGCTGCTGGGCACGCCCGTGCACGTGCATATGCGCGTGGACCCATCCAGAGGACCATGGTCAAGTGTACACTTCCGCGCACGCGCTCACGCGCGGCGAATGTAAACAATGCCGCATGTCTCAAGCTCCGCTAGGAGGCAAAAGAGCAGGTGGAGCAACGTCGCTCCTCCCGAAATGCGGAGGTGCTATTCCTCCTTTGGAAGCAGGCTTCCAAACCTGACATCATGATCTCATTCCTGACTATGAAACTACAGTTACACTGCATATTTGTTCTGCAAAGAAGATAACTTGAATCATAGTGAATTTCAAACCTTCACATCGATTACTATTCACTTTGATATAAGAAAGCATCATTTTGTTCCTTTTCTTCCCAATTTCCAAATTATTAGCTGCGCCGGGGCTGCGCTGAGGAAGCAGGTTATGTTTTTGGTCACGTGGGTTTGTCGCCAGGATAACTGAAAAAGTTGTGCACGTATCTGGATGAAATTTTAGGGTTAGTTTTAGAGATGTTGGAAATGACTAATGGAAGAAGTGATTCAATTTTGGTGCATTTCTGTAGCCAATAATAAGTAACATAATCATACTTGATCACCAACTTACCGATAGATCACTGGACGCTTACCGCGGTCACGTGACCCGTCTTCCAGGTCGCAGTGGCCGCTGCTAAATGTAGTTGACATGTTCGACAGCGACGTCAATCGCTAGCAGTGGAGGGCTAAGCAGTCAATCATACTGCTAGCCCTAAAAGTACTCTTATTTTCGCACCACTATGGCGCAGGTTTGCAATCTCTCAGTGCTTTTAGTTTTTTAGTGTTTTAGCTACCATTCAAGGGAATGCTTGAGTGTTCGTGTGTGTGTGTGTGTGTGTGTGCATGTTGTGTGTGTGTCTGTGTGTGTCTCTGTGCATGTTGTTTGTGTGTGTATCTGTGCATGTGTGTGTGTGTCTGTATGTGTTGTTTGTGTGTGTGTGTGTCTGTGCATGTGTGTGTTACATGTTGTGTGTCTGTCTCTGTGTGTCTGTTCGTGTGTGTGTCTGTGTGTGTGTCTGTTGCATGTTGTGTGTGTGTCTGTGTGTGTGTCTGTTCCTGTGTGTGTGTCTGTGCATGTGCGTGTGTCTGTGTGTGTTTTTTTGTGCATGTTGTGTGTGTGTGTGTGTCTGTGTGTGTGTCTGTGCGTGTTGTTTGTGTGTGTGTCTGTACATGTGTGTGTTGCATGCTGTGTGTGTGTCTGTGTGTGTTGTTTGTGTGTGTGTGTGTGTGTGTGTGTGTGTGTGTGTTTGTGTG
>OMKY01250453.1:1956-14839 GCA_900302395.1 Bregmaceros cantori | reverse complement strand
AACTCCGCCCCCGTCTTGCGCCGCTCATACCAACTCCGCCCCTGTCTTGCGTCGCCCATACCAACTCCGCCCACGTCCGCGCTGATTGGTTCGGTTTTATTTTACCGATGGGTATTCAAGGTTTCCCAGACCCTATTCACCGTCTAGCGATGTGCAATTCGTGGACGATGCATTGGGTCTGGCTTGTCTTCACCCTTTACTGATTCTATTGATGAACTTTACTACTAGGATTAAGTGACTCCCTTTCAAGTTAATGAGTCCAGGAAAATTGCATTCGTGATCGATGATCGCTGGCTGGTTGGATCACAGTGATATAGTGATCCAATCTACAATATTGAATTACAAAGTGCAAGACTGTGTTCCAGCGGCAAAACACCCACAAGTGTTGATTGCTTTGTGCGATTGGATCTCTGCTGTCTTGCAATTGGATGCCAATAGAATAACATGGGTTGGTAAGAACATACTATATAGTCCAATTCGCACTGGACTTTCATTACCTATGGACCCCTGGTAATTCGGAATAATTGTGGAGGACGTCTGAGTTCCATTTGACGTGCGAATGCGCGATGCGATTTGCAAAGTAATAATTTCACTGCGAGTTACCTACTGTGATTTGCCGAAACACCACAATGGTTTGAATTCAGAATTTGTTTAACTTTGTTAATACCCACACACGTGTCTGTGTATGTGTGTATACGTGTGGGCAAGCGAAAATATGGCACATGTGGCATAATATCTTCTAAATTGAGAAGAAGACGGACTTTTACTGATCCCGTCAGAATACGTGACAAAATAACACAGACATCAGAGGGTAATTGTGAATTACCGGAGTTCCCCATGTAATTCAATGGCAGTGCGAATTGGGCTTAAGAAACATACTTTTCTCACATGTGATTTTTCTCACTTTCTGTGCTAAATATGTGGTCAATGCAATCCTTGTTTGAATGCCCAGCTTTCTGAAAAGTGCTAATAAAGCCAAACATTGCAATCAAGTAATGTTTGGGGGCTAACTCCTCAAAGCGATAGACGTCTGTCAGTCTGGCAAAAGTTTGGAGAGAACGTGTTCTCACCGAGTATGCGGGTGCGGATGCATTGCCAGTTTGATTTTTAGGTGCTACTTGATATTTATTGAGACAACTAGCAGTATTCTCGGGCCTTCAGCAATCACTACAAAAACTTGCTGCTTCAAAACTCTGTCCTCCCACACTGCCAGACCCTCCTCCACAATCCACGCAAGTCTTTCGTCTGCTCGTCCTCCACCTCACACAGACCTGAGCACAGCGTTCCAGCCTGCTGATTACGCTTTGCCTTGCCTCGGGGAGCGTCTCACACTGGGCGGTGGGCAGCAGGAGCACGAGAGAGGGTGGGGGAGAGGCGGAGAAAAAAAGATGGAGGGGTCGGTGGTGGAACCGGAGAAGTGGACCGGTGCTGCGACGGCACGACAACGCCTCTCTCTCTCCATCTCTGTGTCTCACTCTAATGAGATCCAGCCGCTCGAAGCTGCGGGCTAAGTAAGCCCCACGCTGTGATTGGCAGCTGCTTATGAGAACGGGCGGTCTGTGTGGGGACAGAATAGGCAGAAGCACGGCCGGTAAGTGGGCGTACAGCCGTGACAGTCACTGCAATGCACAAAGTGTCAAGGTCACACTTATTTGGCAGAAAGTGAACCAAAGAGACCAGTTCGACAAGACAAATTGTGGCTGAGCCACGGACTCCTGCCCAATTGAGACTCAAAACACAAAAGGCACACGTATTTATGGATGTACAATGGTATAAATGTAATTTAATGTAAACCCTCTTTATGGCAAGGAAGGGCCAACGATAAACTAATTTAGCAACTAGATGGAGTCAAGGAGAGGCACAAACCTCTGCCAAAGCCATAGGGTCAACTATAATTAAATTTCCTGGACCCAGATCGTGATCCAGATCATCTCAATATTTTAATTTCTTGTTCCTTGGGCCAATACCTACCTCTGGTAAAATGTTCATTAAATTCTGTACTCAATCTAGGGTTGCAAACCCGTCCCTTGAAATATGGAATCGTTCCGTATTTGGAATCTCTCCGCTGCTGGTTGATGACTGACAGCACATAAACACACACACACACAATGTATGTGTGGATTGTTAAGGCGCACCGCTGTTCTTTCCCACATAGAGGGACATGTAGGACGGCACATTTTTTGGCAACAGACACACATTCTGTACACAACGGTCTGGTCGGGTCCGCCACTGTAAGGCAATCACAACAAAATGTAAATGAATTGTTATGAAAATACCGCATGCTTTAGCTTCGACTGAGAGAGGACCTCTAATTATGGTGCATTATTGCCCTCGAACCAATGAACTTTCCTTTAGGGCGACAACTATCGAATATTTTAGTAAGAGTTAAGTAGCAATCATGAATATACAGAAAGAAAAGAAAATAAGACATTTCACTGAATAAAGAATGTCCACGTAACTTACTTTTTCATTAACATACACTTTTATTTTATAGGTAGAACTTGTAGCAAGTTATATATATATATATATATATATATACATATATACATATATACATAATTAATTATTATTAATAGCTACAACTCTACTCTGATATCACCTAAACCAGTGGTTGTCAAACTTTTCACACCAAGTACCACCCGAGAAACTATTCACCAATCCTAATACCACCGTGATACCATGATGATTTAAAAAGTAGCCATATACGCCTTCTCAATTAGCTTTAAACACACAGAAGACGCGTTTATTGTGGTTATTTATTGTTAACTGAATTGGTTATGTAATGTACAGTACTTTTGCAGTAATTTTCTATTTTTGTGATGTAAAATGTAAAAAATTGGAAAATCAAAAAAAATCCTCCCACGTACCACCAGAGAGTGCTTGTGTACCACTGGTGGTACTTGCACCACTGACCTAAACAATATAACATTTTTAAAAGAAGAGTTATTATGTGTTATTGTTATTATGTGTTATTAATGTGTTATTGTTTTTTTTTACATTATTTTCCACATTATACATTATATCCTCCAGTCAATATATAACGTTCTATAATTTTGTAAGACATGAGACTCGGTTGATGGAAAATGCAAGAGACGCAAAGGAAACTAAATGATTTGAAGTCATTTGAATCAATATAAAAAAAAAAAATATTTACCACTTCTCACAACCTCTCCCAACTCTTGCAATGCATTTTAATCAAACTATTTATACTGCATTTCATGTAGTATAATGTGACCCGAAGGTGAATCGTCAAACAGCCGCCTTCACGTGTCATTCACAAACCTTGATTCGTCCGTGAACGGCACACATATACATAGCCACGGTGTTGGCGGTCTCTACCTGTTGCCTTGTACGCGGAAAAGGAACCACGTTTAGAAGATTTTGACAGCCTTTTGGAACTTAGCTGACCATCGATTGTGGATTATCATTGAGGCAACACCATGTGTTGTATGCCGAATGGAATATTGGTCTCCCCTTCGCGGACACAAACACTGATGTGTCCGTGTGAATGTGATTTTTGTATGTTTCAACGAGTGCACAGCCCAAAGCAGCAGCGCACATGGCGTGCACAGCGTTGTCCTTGCCGCTGAAATTATCACTGCAAAGACCCTCAAAAAAGACGATTACTCGAGGCACAAAAAAATATTTGGGTATTCGATTTGAGTACTCGAATACTTCGGATAATCGTTTCAGCTCTACTTTCCTTAATCTCGAAGTCCAATCTATTTTCTGTGTCTCATATCTTCCACTTTGTATCACTTTTGTCCTCTAAAGCAGAGGTCCCCAACCTTTTCTACTCAAGGACCTGTTAGGATCTGCAATCTCTTATCGCGACCCGGCCAGGACGGGGGTGGGGGTATATAACTCTCACTAAGTTATATACTGTGGCGCAACAGCGGCCCCAGGTGAATAATGAACAGGGCACAGACAGACTTTTTTATATATAATGACACATCTGATTTGAGGTGTTAATTCATACGATTTTTTAAAGATGAAGATAGAAAGTTATGTACTAAATTTTAGGTTTAATTTTTGTAAATTAATTGAAACGAATGATTTCACGAATTGCGTGCCCCCACTTTGAAGATCCCCACTACACCACGCTACCGTGCTGACCGCTGCTAAGCGCACAGCCGCGTACAGGCCGGATTATACTTCTGTAACCGTACACACCAAATGTCGCTTGGGTCTGGCCGCGAACCAGTTTTGCTGTTATTATGCGTCTGCACCCTCGATTCACAGCTACTAACGACGCACAGCAGTTTCCTGCCGAAGCGCTAGTGAGAACTTGCGAGTCGCAGGAGAGAGACGTCACCCGTCTGTGAACGAAGGAGTGTGTGTGCGCGTGCGCGCGGCTCTCTCTGTTTTGGAACACACACATTACATACACACAATACACTTGTAATGTTGTTTTCCCACTCTGGCACTACGGCAGCAGCAGTGGTGGTGAGCAGCGACGTTAACGGTCTCTAACTCTTTTCTGCCCAAGAACCGGTTTGGTTTGAATCTGCAATATTTTATTGCGGCGGAAGATTCTGGACTGTCCAGAGGAACAGAATCGCAGATATATAAAACATGTTTGACCCCTGGTACCGGGTTACGACCCGGTGGTTGTGGTTGGGGACACCTGCTCTAAAGCCATGCATGTGTTAGTGTGGTATGGTTTTCATAATATCCCTTTAAACAGGAGTCAATTTGGTTTGAGCTGTGTATTTTGCCCTGACCTGTCACCGAAGTGATCCGTGATTTGGGAGCCATGTGGTGGTTATACGACTTTCCCTCAGGCTGTGTGAGGTTATTGTTTTGTGGGTGTCAAGAGCGGGGGTATCGGTGGTGGTGTTGAGGAGAGTAGAGGCAGTGGTGTCATGTCTACTTTGTTTTGGGAAATGGCGCAGAGGGCATCTCAAATTGGACATGCACAGTGGAGGTGGCCTAACTGGCCCTCGCCCCATGGGCCCTAATGGAAAATCAATTCTATTTTTGTTTCCTTGGGCGGGAGGTCTTAAAGAATAAATTACTCCAGAGAAGCCAGGTTAGAAAAAACAACGACAACAGGAGCATTGGGTCACGGTGATGGGGCAGTCGCAAACGACCCAGCACCTAGTTGAAAACATTATTTCCCCTTACCAATGTGTGGGTAGCTGTTGGTACGGAAGCTCAGATAAGGTGTCCACGAATTACCAGTCTTGGCACGGGAATGTCTAGAGGGTTAATTTATTAAACTATACTGGACAGAGCCGGATATCTGCTAAGCTAAGCTATAAACTAAAGCAAGGAAGATGAAGGACACACATCATGCCAGATTCACGCCATTTAAGATTCACTGATTTATAGGCGATGGGAGAAGACATCCGATGATGACACAGCTTGTAGCCAATCAGGATAATGGCAGCGTGACAGTTACATTTCAGTAACAATATTCGATACGAACATAGGTGACACTATCAAAATGTGACCACGCCAACCCCCCTTCACAGTAAATGGCACTTTTTCTGCAGCCCAGATGCATCTGCGTGAGCCCACCTGCCATTTATAACAAAATATGTTGTTCTTCTCATATGTACATAACACACAGTCATACATGGCAAATGTGCACATGCTCCTGCTCCGCAAAGTAGCACACACCTCTAAGACTGCTGAGGTCTGTGCTGTTTCCATTACATCCCACCTGCCTCCACAACCCAGCCACCCAATACCACTGGCTGCAGTCGATGTGAAACCAATACCATTATCCAGTCTGAATCTGCCACACCGTGCTCTCGCTCGGCCGGAAAATAAGAAGAAAGAAGGGAGGAAAAAAAAAGGATCTGCATCATCGACGTGTGGAACTCCTTAATGAGATTCCTTGGGGCCCCGGTGCTTTCCAATTGCTAGGATTTCGCAAATTTACGGGCATTAGGTTCCCTTCCTCCAACCAATGAGTCCTCCAGGGCAGGACAAATGATTACACACTTAAACACCCCAGTGCTCATTCTGTGACACTCTATCCATGCCACGGTTCCAATTGGAAGGACATAGGAGGAAGAGAGAGCGATAGAGAGAGGAAGCAAGAGAAGCCGTGCTGGCGGGATGGAGCATGGGAGTAAAAAGAAAGTTGTTAAAGTCATATCTGAGGTACTTTGCAAGTTTCGATATTGCCGTAATAAAGCGCTATAGTACTCGTTACGGACATCACAGATTTCAAGTCATTTGAACAATGTTTTAACCTTTTAATTTTATAATGCCAATGATGGGGGCTGAATCCGGAGGCCGGTATGAGCACAAATATAACACGGCTAACCAGACAGGGTGGGTGGTGTTTTGTGTCCCTACAGGCCGAGCAGACCTACGTGAGATTTTGCTGCTTTCGAAGGCAGGAGATGCATGCTTTCACTCAAGCAGCATGCAAATAATTAACACCTTTCTTCTTCTTCAACATCCCAAACAATTGATTCTCTAAACGCCTCAACACTTTACGTTGACCCCGAACTTACACCCACCACCTCTACTTGTCACTCGCGTCTCTCGGACCACAGACATACTCTTGCGTGCCTCCCTCCCTCGGGCAATTGGATGGGATCTTTTGTGTAGGGGGGTTTAACACCATTGAACTCAGGGCTTGATCTTTGGATGCATCTTGAACCAACCCAATTAACCCGACAGTCAATAAAGACCAAATTAAAATGCAACTCTCAACCCGCCCCGTCACCCCCTTCTGTGTCAGGCGCCAAGCGTTGGTGTGAAAACGGCAGACAGAATCAAGGACAGCCAAGGAGAAGTGCAACAACACAACAGGCTCCGGCCTCTCTTTAATTCGCTCTGCCCCAATCTGCCTCGAGTTGCACTGATTAGAAGCTGTAGAATGAGATTATTTGGACCCGATTCTCTCTCTCGCTAACAAAAGGCTGAAGGGCGGGGGTCTGGAGAGAAGTCGGGGCCCATTCAAAAGAAAATGGCCGACATGGAGGTAAGGACCATTGAGACGGATCAGCGAGGTGTGAAACGCCCCGCCCTGTTTTTTCCTCCCCACGCCGAGACATCCGTGGAGAGAGTAGGAATTTAAATGCCTCTTTTCATACGAGTAGCTGAGAACCTGAAATTATCCCGAGGTCGCCCGGTGTGAGCGCAAATGTCCGTGTGTAGTTAAGGGTCCGCCCCGTGCAAGCTGGTCTCATAATTACATCCTGCAAAGCATGTTTTTCTGCACGGATTGCCACCACATAAACAGATCACTGTTTTCTCTGATGAATGGCTGTGCTGACATTCAATGTGCAAATGTACATTTGTACACTAATTAGGCAGTATAGTTTAAATCATTTCAGAGGCATTATGGAATATTTATCACTATTTCAACAACAGATTTTTTTGTATAGCGCAAAATCAAGGCGCTTATCAGAATTCTGTTCTCCAATGTTAATTCATAGAATTTACTAACAATTTAGCAGAGGGAAGTTATAGGCTACCAGCTAGCAGAGCAGACTATTTGTAATGCTTTTTGGTGGTAATAAAGTGTAATACATTTTGCTGGTGATAAACCAGGTCCCCCTCAAGATGAAATTATTTTTCTGTGAAGAGCCTCTTAGTGAATCTGTAGATTGTAGAAGCCTGTACCTATGTCTATAGGCCATAAATTGGGTGCATGCCTGCATTCTTATGGCTCCGCGCTCCGGTGTATCATTTGCCGTGATGTGAAGTACGAATCAAAAAACTGATCAGCTTATTTTGTTAGGGTCCCTCTAAAACCATAGCCGTAACCCTGACCATAGCCCTAACCTTAACCCCTAACCTTAACCTAACCCTAACAAAATAATCGGATCGGTTTTGGTTAACGGAATGCGGAGCCATCGAAACTGTGCGTTGGTGTGCCTATGACATTCCAATAAGACACAAAGCCAGTTACAGCAGTCCAAATATGAGCGTGCAGGCAAGAATGTGCTGGTCAGCAAATGTCACAAAAGGTTTGCGTGTGTATGGAATTTCCCCAAGAAATGCGAACTGCTACAACATAAGACTTCTAAGGTTGTAGTATTGAGCTTGTGCATGGTGACGTCTTTGGGGCGGGAGACATTTGGGAGTCGCATCGCGGTCAGGCACAGAGCGATCTATCCAGCTGGCGATTGATACTACAGTTTATTTGCTTTCCATTTAACCCAATGTTTGGGTAGTCTGCTTCTGTTTCTTTTACCTTCGCCTAATCCCTCAAGGCAGAATTTTTCAACCCAATTTTGGAGCACTTTATATGGCCGTATATTTTTAGAGATCTGCTTTTGACTATTGCCATTTTTGGTTTGAGTCAGATTGCAGAGTGCTTTGATTTCTATGTGATCTATGAGTCAGCAATTTGTCATCCATTGCATGATGACGATGATTTTGGAACATCTCGATTGTGTTGCCCACTGTGGAGTTATAGGTCATTAAATACAATCTTTGGACACAATCTCGTAGAGACGATGATGATCATGATGAGGCCAAAAACAGGCTTTAAAACAATCACAACTTATTTTGCACTTAAACATTCACAATCGTCCAATAGTGGCCAGCCCGTGTCACCCACTTCTGTTCGACACTCTTGAGTGTTGACCTTCCACTGTCCAACAGTTACACAAGCCGTCTGTTCTCTGCACACTCAAAGGCTTCACACCCTCACTACATACCCCTTCTGTGCCCCCTTACAAAAAGCAACCCTTTTATAATTGCCTCTTTTTCTCCTCGTGTAACTGGTTGCTGTTTTACGCCTCTTTCCTGATTAATTTAGATTCTCTTCATAGCGTGTTACCAGGCTGGCGATCCCCTGCCTGTGTGCTATGCCATAGCTTTTCGGCAGTTTTGGAAAGAGCCCATCCATTCAGAGCTGATCCAAGGCCCCTGCCGAGATGCAAAGCCTCGTCTTCCTGGCAGCCCGGGGGAGAAGAGGAAGGAGAGAGAGCCGACCTAAACTAATTACTGCTCGTCCCCATTGCTAGCTGCCCACCCGCTCGCTCGCTGCCCACCCGCCCGCTCGCTCTGCCTGCCGCTACAGACTTGTGTATGTTTCTGTCTCCGCTCTCATATAGATGGATTACTCACGTATGACTCAATGGGAAAAGTTGATTTGGTTTGATAAGAGATGGCTGCCGGCAATAACCTCGATCATAACGTTTGCGTCTTACCTATGCTGACAGGGAGTGCCTCTCTGCCTATAACTCAAGAGCAGTACGTGATAGAAACTTGTTTTAAGAGGGAATTTGTAGAGGAGGATTTGTACCATCTACATGGTTGTAGCTGTGGCCAATCATTTTTTGTAGCGAATTTTTCTGTTCAAGTTCAATGCCTACTTCAGATTTAATGTCGAGATTACCAATCACATGAACTTGAGAATAAAATGTAAAGCTTCACAATGTGGCATCTTGCCAACAGATCATCAGCCATCGGAAATTCAACATCTCTCTCTCTCTCTAATGGCCTGTGAGGTGCACAGGGTCGTGTGGACACCGATGCAGGTCTATGTAATGTGCAAAAGACAAGGCATAGGTGATGAGTGGAGCGGTGCTACTTGTTGAGCCGAGTCAAAAGGGTGTGTTCAACAAAACAGGACCGAATCCCCATCATATGTACTTCTCTCTCCTCCTCTCCTGCTCTAAGCCAGAAGCTTAGCGAGCACAATGGACCCTTTAGCGGAGTGGCTGTCCGCTCCACCCTTTACAATGAGAATGGAGGGGGGAGGCGGGTGTGCTGTGGTGTTGGAGGTGGGGAGAAACAGGACAAAAGCACCTGCATTACCGTTATTAAAGGAAAATGAAATGTGCACTTGTTCTGGGTCCCAAGTAATAATTTCATCCATCATCATTTTTATGTTCTGCGTAATTTTTGAGGAGGGTTGGGGGGGACTGCTCAGAAGTTTTGAAGATATTGAATAAAAATCCCATGTGGCTTTCAAGAGCCATATTTGATGAGGCGCCCCCTCCCCAGTGGTATACATGTTGAGTTGCATCTATGATTTGCTCTCATTACCGGTAATTCTACCAAATGACATTGAAAGTGCTGTTTCTATGCCAACACATTGCCTCAAAACCCGGCCCCAATGAAGGAAAATTGTGACTCTTGTGGGCCTCATAATTTTGGTTATCAAAAACCATAATAATTGGGCCAAGACAACATTGTTTTCCATCATCATATTGATCCTCAGGGCAGCTCTGTCACTCTATGTGTGTGTGTATGTGTGTTTACAATGTTAGAATTACAGTTCTAACATGCATAAATATGTTTTGTTTAGACAAGAGATTGAATCAAGAGCTGAAGGCCACACAGCCGATATTCAATCGGTTTATAGATTCTGAGGTTGGAAAGAAACATGTAACAAAAACCAAAAAAATGTATTGTCTCTTTTTCCATGCTTCCCAAACAAGATTTGCACAACCAAAGGAGTTGTGATAAAAAGGCCACTCAAGTTTCAAGTATTCGGAGTAATAAAACACTCATGAATTTTTATTAAAAGTGGTTTGAATCCAGGATTGGTCCCCCATATCTTGAACAGTACAAAAGAAAATGGACCTCTTTGGAGGTCGTACGACCCGCCAGCAGCGGAGGAAGAACGCAGGCGGGATTACTCCAAGATGCTCAATGTGATATGTGTTTATTCCACACAGGACCGGTCACAAAGAGGCAGGTTGCCTGTCGGCTCACTGCTTTAATAGACAGAACACAGACATCCCAGACATGTGACGTCACAATGATAAGCTGAACCCTGTCAGCCAGCCATGTGACCTCCCCATGTGTCATTGTATCAGTCTAAACCAGACATGATGAAATCCTGTTTATTGCTCGGTAATTCTATTAATTGTGGATCCACCACACCTCCTTGTTTTTTAACCCAGCCCGTTACTCAGGATTATTGCGGCTAACCATCAAGTCCCCAACCACGTTGTTAGCTCTCTGCTCCACACAGCAACACACACCCCATCCCTCCCATTCGACGGGGGGAGTAGTTGAGGAGTGGAAAGGGGGTTGTGGGTCTGACAAGAGGCATTCCATGTCAGGCAGGTGTGAAACGAGTGGCACCGCACGGGGGATATGAGGTGATGCGTTGTGTGTGTGTGTGTCAGTCGACCCCTCTTTGAGGCCCCAGGTCTTGTGGCGGTGTTGCGTTACCGGGTGACCGGCGCTCAGTTTAACTGTGTTGACGTCAGGGGCGCGGAGTTGTGTGACCTGTCACCGCTGACCGACGCTTAGCAAGGAAGCAATGACTTTTGTTAATGGATGGAACGAAAATGTTATGACTCAAGACTTCATAGAAACGTTGTTATTCGAATTTCAGTCGGTGTAGAATAAATCACAGACACGATTCATGCTATTTATATATAAATATATATATATATACATACATATATACATATGTGTGTGTGTGTGTGTGCATTGCATTGCATACAGACACACCATAGCCAGACACAATGTGTGTGTGTGTTTCTTTTCCCTTGCATGCACACACACACACACACACACATTTGCCATTTGGAAATTGTGACTCAGACTGTAAGAAGGAATCTGCACCGTGTCAGTAGTTTACTGCAACTTGGAAGACATGAAAATTTGCATGGCACAAATTACCAGAAATATCATTCTAGGAGAAGATGCTCCGCCACACGTTTCTTTCAGTGTATGGGGTTCCCATCTACAGAAAAAATGACTTGATTGATGGGATAGCTGCATTCAATCGTACAAAAATTTGCAAATGGAACGGGTTGTGCAGATTATAGAATCGTTTTTGCGGGGCACAGTTCCGCAGTAGAACATTTGGGTATGGATCGCCATCTTTTTTAAATAACGCAATAGGTGTGTGCTGTCCCACACACGGACAAAATGGCATCGGAGGTCATATTCAGGGTAGAATTTTCACTGGAACTACCCCCCAAACGTCTCTATCCCTACAGCACATGGAAACATCAACATTATTATAGCACTAATAGCGGTGCTGAAGCCTAATAAATTATTCATTCTGATGGGGTATTTGCGAGTGACCTTGTCTGGGGCAACCACTATTCTTTATTTACACACCCACCTGCGTGGCATTGTCTCTTCTTTTGCCGTACAACATAAGCAACGCTGGTACAGGTGCGAGGAGACAAGGTGACAATACTGGCCACAGCAGCGACTAATGGGCTCCATCCATAGAGGAATCTCAACCAATGGTCACATTACCACATGTCAGGCTCAATCCCAATTGTTTCCCAAGAGAACAAAAATAAATTCAAGGTGGCCGACTGTCCAACATATCTTGAGAGATTTAAGGTAATGGGGCTCATGGCACTTACTTGTCATATCACATTAGTGTTCATCACATACACACCCTGCATATGTTATGAATATTGCATATATTTATCACTCCAATGGGACAAATACAAGAAAAGTGTATATGTCCAAGACATTAACTCTTTGACTGCTGCAGTCGCCCTGCGACGTCCAGAACTAGCTTGCCGCTATCGCCGCAGCCGTTTTGCGACGTCGGAACCAGTGTTTCATTGCTACGTCATCATGACATGCTTGTCCATGTGCTGTGTGAAAATCATACTTCTAGCATGAGGATAAGTCTTCTAAAACGATACCAGAACGTAGAGAAGTGAAAAACGAGTATTTTTCTAAACCGATATCGTGTTGATATAGGGTACAACGTTACATACCAGGCATTCCACACGTTCCATAGACGGCAGCTATGGGGGCGTGGCTTTGACACGCTGCGTGTGTTGACAAACATTGGCAAAGTTTGTCACTCATATAAACGAAGACGTTACTAGTACTATCTACTACCACTAGTTACTATAGTACTACTATATAGTTACTTCTACTATAATACTCAAGTAGAAGTACAGCTTGTCATTTCCGCGACGCTAGAGTCACACACTTATATGTCGTCATCCCAGGAGGCCCCGTC
>OMKY01250452.1:0-12836 GCA_900302395.1 Bregmaceros cantori | reverse complement strand
CAGGCAGGTAGCAGAGGCGAGCCGTATACTGCTCCTTTGCTACCTGCCTGATGCGCCGAGGGGGGTAGTCACAGCGCCGCAGCAGAGGAGGATTATACGCCTCGCCTTTACTATTCGGCTGCTACGCCCCGCGTCCACACCAACAATTCGCCCCGCCGCATCACAGCAAGCAGGACACGCCTTGGGGATGGCTTTCCGCACGGGGAGAAGTTCCGTTAGCAATTAAGAATCGACTCTAAAATCAATTAATACGAACATCACAAATGTTTGCAGATCGGGGTGACGGCAAAGTGCGTGAGCTTCTGACACTCTAAACATGACGCGCAGACAAACACGTGAGCAAATAAGCGCAGCTGACAGACATAATATTGTAGTTCATCTACATTCTATTATGCCACGCCGTGCCCATCTTTTCTCTTTCTATCCTTCGTTTCCCCTCTCCCTGTGTGTGTGTGTGTGTTTGCGTATGTGGGGTCTGTAAAATGCAGTGCCCCACGCACATGCCCATCTTTCTCTTTCTCCCTCTCGTCTCCTCCAGAGGTGTGTCTGCATGGTCCAATCAGATGCCAGTATATTCTCAGTATGTAAATCCATCAGCTACAGACCCCACATACGGGCGTAAACACTGAGAATATACTGGCATCTGATTGGACCATGCAGACACACCTCTGGAAATAAGAACGTGTTTGACGCATGACGTCATGCACAGACACACACACAGCCAATCGCTGCGCATACACGCCGACTGGCTTTCCCGGTGTGTGTGTGCACCGCTGCCCGGCTGAGACATAACAAGGAAAAGTAAAAGTATTTCTAGACGTGTAGGAATCAGCCGGATGCAACCGGCGGAGCAGCATGGGATTGGGGTCGGGGATTGCACGCGTGAAGATGTACGAATCTCACATGCTAAAGGGTGTGGATGGAAACCTATTTGCGCGTAAAGCGAGAATTAAGGGGGCTGTTTTGCGCCCATATACATATGTATATATTCTATCGACACGCAGATGACACGCACTTTCAGTCTGAACGAGGCCTAAAAGAGTAAAGGCAAAGAGTGATTTTGTATATTTTGTATATGTGTATTTTGTATATAATATACAGCTTTGTCCAGTTAATTCATGTACAAAATAATGATCACACCATCGCAAAGATGTCCTATAAGGTTCTAGAATAGTGTCACAATTTTTTTTCCTGACAATGGTTAATGTAGATGATTGTGACAAATCTACTCGCTGCCATAAACGAGGAATACCAAACGTCACCGTTTGTGCCATGGTCATATTTGCTACTAATTTAAAGTTTAGGGTGGATTGCTCAAATGTGGGCCACTGCCTAATATGGGATGCCTAAGCTCCAGCGGCTCTGGTTCTCCCCTTAACTAATTCATGTCAGTGGCACTATGGTAAAAGTAAACTATGGTAATGGCTTTCAACTTTTTGAACTACGTTCAACTGTTCAAACTATATTTAACTGTCCCACATTAGGCAATGAACTGTAGGAAGTTGCAAAAATGGCCCACATTAGGGCAATCCATCCTACTTATCCTTTCATCAGCTCCAGAATTCCTGGGTACAGCACTACTACGTCCGTGGGTACTCTGATGAGGTGTGCGTGTGCCCTCTTACTGCCCTACACCACTCAGACCCATGGCTGCATGCTGTATGCTTTATAACACCCACTGAAGCGTCACCCACATCCTGGCTTAATGGGCTGACCCCTGACGACCGGCCTGACATTTTCTCTGTCTCCCACCCTGACATCAGCCGCTGATCCGAGAGTTCTGCGCTAATTTCCCCAGCGCCGAGTAGTCGTCCGTTAAAACACCCCATGCATAATTCATGGATGTGACGTGATGCCATGCGTGTTAAGCTTTTTTTAGCTTTCAGAACTGAATCCGTGCACCTCAAGCCATCTGTTGAATCGCTAGTAGACAGCGCTTCCATCCTGCTGTTTCGAGAATGAAAAGTTCATCCCATTACTCAACGAACAAAACGTGCTAGAATATCGAGATACAAGCAGCCCAGTGGCCTAGTCGTAGGCTATGGTTTGGGAGACTACGGTTTGAATCCCCGTTGAGTCATACCAAAGACATGAAAAACGGCTGGCAATGCCTCTCCGCTTGACACACGAGAGCTGAATTGGTGCAAAACACATTGATGGAAACCGCTCTTCAAATACTTCATAAGCCAGCGCAGAAGAGTAGGCTGTTAAAGCTAACATGGAAATGTTACTGAGGAATCTGAGCATTAGCAGGTTCCGCTAATGCAGAAAAAACAACAATCAAATCAAACTTTATTTATATAGCACCTTTCACACAGAGCAATTCAAAGCGCTTCATAGCAAGACAACAAAACAAAACCAAACAACAAAATTAAAAGGAACAATTGACCCACAACCTTCCCAACCCATTAAAAAGCAAGCATACACACATAGCCATACGCGCACAAACGCACGCAGGCAATGGATTTGTCAATACAATTATAGACATGGCTTGGCACCGAGGATATACAGCAAGCGGAAATACTGGAGTTACTGTATGAATGGCGTTCATTCTGTCAAACCATGTACTAATAAGTGACGTGCTTCATCTACATGACGGGAACAAGCTCCCCGATCAGTAAGGTATATTTAATTACTTAGTTTAATTATTGTAGTTTAATCTGAATGTTTTCTGTAGCCCTTTGAAATTACTGTGTGACCATTCGGAAATTGTCTGCTGTACTTTCAGGCATATTCAACATCAGATTGAATGCATGAACCCCATCTCCTACTCAAAAGCTTTATATCATGAGTGTTCATCATCTTTCGTGAGCACGACACAGCGTCACATCCTCCCCCAACTGCATGGCATTCTTTGAAGTAATCACATCCTTTGTTCTAAGCGGGAAACTGTGTGCATGAAGTTTTCTGTGAGCCAAATAAAAGAGTCGCTTCCGGTGAAATCTGGCTGCAATGGTGACACAACTGCAGACCTTGTGTGTTGTGATGTGTTCAGTGACAAATGATAATTTCCCTGACAATAATCAATTTGTCAACGATTAGTCAACTAATCATTGCACCCCTAAAGCTATACAACAAAAAGAATTCTCGGCTTACTTGCCTAGTGCATGTTTACAATCCCACGCTATTCATGGCAACAAAAAAATCACCCACCCACAAATTTAGCAGCAATAGATCTACAATTATTAGACAATCCTCCTTTGTAAATGAATCATTTCAGGCCATATCTCTGCAGCACCAAAGAGCGAGACAAGTGGAAACGAGAATCACAAAGGCAAACAATGTTAAAGCAGGTTAAAAAAAAAAAGAACAGACAAAACCACAGACACCGCTTCACACAGGTTTGACATGACATGTTGGAGAATCTGTCAAAGAGACAGAATAATGAAACAGCTTTTGTTGTGAGTGTGGCGTCGCCAATTAATAACAAAGCTGCTCCTGCCCGTTGTTGCTCTCACAGCAGCACAGTCTCTCACCTGGCACTTGTCAATCGTCTGCAAAGCTCGGAGCCAGGCCTCTCCTCTGCCAATCAACACAGACCTACACTTCTATAGGCGAGTTTACGCGGAACAACACAAATGTGTTCATTTTGTCCCGCCGGAAAAATACAACTCCAAATCTATGTTCTTGTGGCAGGAGCCTACTCTTCCGTGGTGTCTCGCCTCATTCACATTGGGAAAACTGATACAGTATGTACGCATAGAAAATGAATAATAGATAATCGAGTTGAAAGACAGAAAAAAAAAAACAGTTGTTAGAAAGTAGAAGAGTAGGCTGTTAAAGCTAACATGGAAATGTTACTGAGGAATCTGAGCATTAGCAGGTTCCGCTAATGTAGAAAAAACAAACAATCAAATCATATCAAACTTTATTTATATTGCACCTTTCACGCAGAGCAATTCAAAGTGCTTCATAGCAAGACAAAACAAAACCAAACAATAAAATTAAAAAGGAACAATTGACCCACAACCTCTCCAACCCATAATAATAATAATCGAGTTGAAAGACAGAAAAAAAAAACAGTTGTTGGAAATCACTGGTAATTTAAAATAAATGTCAATGTACAGTAAGAGCATGAAATAAACATGTTTTGGTTGAGAACCTTTCAATAAACTGTTGATTAGTGGGACATTATTTTAATTCATGAGCCCCATGAATATACAGGTGTACCTATAGATTACACACATAACAAAGAAAACGAACAAGCTAAAGTATATTTCATTATTTCAATGTTTCATGTGAGCTGTGCTAATGCTAAACTAAAAGTATGCAGAAACGTGCGCACCGCTTTAGGGCCGAGCAGAAATGCTGACCGAAACGTAACGTCAGCATCGCAGCCGCTCCCCATCGTATTGTTTCACAGCGTCGCTGTGCCGCGCCACTGTGAACTCAGCGCGCCGAGTCATCGTAGCGCCGCCCGAGGAGTCTGTTCGTTTTCTTTCCATCACGCGGCACATTAGCATCCAGACGGTCGCGGATTAGGAGAATGAGTGCAGCCCGCGCATTTTACGAGCATAATAACTTGTGGCCGCGTGCCAGCTCGTAAAGAATATAGTAACGAAAAACAATTTAGTATGGAAGTTAATGGCAGACGGGGAAAACATGAATTGAATGACCACAGTAAAAATGTACTATGATATATAGTGTTCTTATGCTCTTACCGATGATGCACAGTTATGTGGAATTGATTATGTTCCAGAAAAATCTAATAATTTCTAACAGGTTATTCTCTAAACACTGCAGCTGCTCTTTTGCTTGGTGCACCAGGGGGAATCTTAAAATAAATTAACTCATGACATAGCCTGATATCATCTTGAATAAAATGAATGAAGAACAATGTTAAACAAAGTTAATTGATTAAATTCAATGTGGTATCGGACTATAGTTATAAAAAATAATTTGATTGAAATTATTCGATTTGAAGGTTTTTTGTAACCCCTTCCACAAGCTTGTATAAATAAGTATGCGTGTGTGTGTTTGCGTTTGCGAAAACAAGTGCGTGCATACATTGACGCCGCCCCCGTCGTCCTCGAACAGGCAGCAGCAAACACGTTTGCATGTAGTTCAAGTTTAATTCAGGTTTAATTAATTATTCATACTTAATTTAGGTTGTGCAGTGTTTATTTTTATTATGTTTTAATTTCATTGTTTAATTAACATAAAAATGATGTTAGTGGACATATCTCCACATTTCACCATGTCTGCTCATATATGTTTTTTGGGCGCGTGTAAAATTGGGTGCGTGCCACCTACAGCCTGTACGCATGTTTGTCTGTTTGCATCTGTGTGTCTGTGTTGCGTTGTGCGAGTGAGTATGCTTGCGTCTGTATGTCTTCTTTGTATATGTATGTATGTTTGTATTTGTGTGTGTCTGATGTCTGATACGTGTACGTCTGCGTGCATGTCTATGTTTACATTGGTGTGTGTGCCCTTTGGTGTGTATGTGTGTGTGCATGCATGTGTATATGTTTGCATCTTTGTGTATGTGCTTATCTGGGTTTGTTTATGTTTGCATTTGTTTATGTCTGTTGTGTGTCATTGTATTTCTGTCTGCGTGTGTGTATGTTTGCATCTGTGTGCATGTGTGGAGAGCATGTGTGCATGTGTGATGTGTGCATGCAAGGGCATGTTTGCATCTATTTGTTCCAGGGGTGTGTGTGTGTGTCTGTCTGTCTGTATGTCTTTGTGTGTGCGCTTCCACAGTGGTCTGGGAGGTGTATGTGTGTGGTAGGATGGTTAACGCCGGCCACCCAAACACTGGCCACAGATAATCTGTGTCTGGCCCAGTAGCTGCCAGAGAATGGACACCCATCTGGTGCGATGTGATCCCCGCTGTGAGACTACTGGGCATTACAACATTAAACCTAAGTGAGGTCTGGCTTGATAGCGCGATATGGATCTATTTATAGCAGGTTACTACACATGTTAGGACGTATTCTTTCATCTCATTCATCTCTTTATTTATATATATATATATATATATATATATATATAGGTATAAGTATCACAAACTCACAGATCACATAAAATGTAAAGAGTGGCGCAGACTAATCAAAACTAGATCTCTCTTGCAGAACTCTACGGACATATAAAGCGCTCCCAAATCGGGCCAACAAAACTCTTCCTTGAGGGATTGGTGGAAGATAAAAGAAGCCGAGGCACTCAAGCCAAATGATGGCGTGACTGCATTTACAAATTGTTAGGACTTGACCTACCAGTATATATGATTAACAAAAATTAATCATTAAAACATTTTTTTAAATGAATGCATAAGTAAATACAATTGCTTCTTATATATTCCCATGGATTCCCACTACCCCACTTTCCCCAACCATTTTTTTTTTTTTAAATCTCATCCTCTTCAAAATCCTCCCCGCAAGAGAAGGGCTGCCTGCATCAGTAACTGCATTGATACAAAGGGATCAACTCTGGGCTCCCTCTGCCTCTACCTCTGTGGAACTGTAAAAATAACACACTTCTCGCTTTTAGAGAGCGGAGCCTAGTGCTGTCACTAATTGAATGGCTGGCCCCAGGCTGCAGCCAAACTGCAGAAAGCAGCAAGCTCTCTCGAAACATCTCGAAACATGAACCACATGGTCATTAATGTAGACCTTGCACATATTTTATTCATTTACATTATTGGACATAGTAATTGTGCAGTTGTATTTCAAATCTATCCAGTTATAAAGAAGTACTTTATACGAGTACTTTAACAGTACTGCATGCAAGTCCAAACCATAACTTAGATACGGCAGTCTCACTCACAAACACGCACCAATGTGCGAATGACGTATTTTTTTCATCCGCAACCACTGCAAAACATATCTGCCCGATATGCGCATGTTGTATCGTGGATTTTCAAAAACAAATTTGTCCAGCATCCGACCGATACGATTTTTGTTAGTGCTTCAAAGGCAATCCACCCAAATGCAACAATTCCATGCCATGCTGATGACCACGTGTCCGCTTGAGTGAGCTTTTGGTGAGATCAGCACTAAGCTCTGATGTCATATGAAGGTCATCAGTGTTATGCCGTGCGATATACATGACATCGTACATCTATACATGCTCACATTACCCAGTTAACTTTGACTGATAAATGCATAAATCCAAGCTTCATAAATTCATTAACTTTGTATAAGAAGCAGGGCTCCGAACCGGTTCAAGAACGAAACCGAAACCGAAAATGAACAGAATTTTACGGAATTTTATGAGGAGCGGAAATGGAAACAAAACAAAGCTTTCTTCAACTGTTCCGGAACAGAAACGGAACATTATGAAATCCACAAAACCGGTTAAAAACGTTTTTTTTGGGGGGGTCCGCGTTGGCCGAGTGGTTATGGACACCGCACCTAACGCGACCCCATTCATGTTAGTGGCGCTGTGTCTACTGCAGCGCCCGCAGTGGCGCGAGTTCGACTACGCTCGTGGACTTGTCTGCAATGTCTACCCCCGATCTCTTCAACCCAGTTTCCAACTAATCCTATCCAATAAAGATGGAAAAACGGCGCTGGCACCGGAAAAAAACGTTTTTTTTTCTGTTCTCTATATATTTGAACATTTCCTATGTCTGGGAGACTATTTCCGGTTGTGCATCCATCCAACTTTCATTGTCAGTCGTCAAGCCCCATGCATCTTAAAGCCGGTTTTCACGTTAATACAGTTGCAGTTTGAAAGCCCACCAAATATATTCTGTATAAACTATAGCTAAACTTAGGGGTTGAGTCTGAGTTGAGTCCGAGTCTTTAGGGTACGAGTCCGAGTCGAATCTCAAGTCATTTTTAAAGATGTAGCTCTAAAAGCTTGGAATTGAATGCCGAACTAGATTTGACTACATGCATATATCGTACACAGACTTGTTAGTTCAAAGTTAGCTAATGTGCTGCAGGTTTATATACCAATGCAAGGATTATGAATAAGTATTATTTATTTACTTTTTTAAAGCCGAAAAAGAGGGAAAGACTCCTCAAATACTCGTCAAATACTCGTTGAGTCTTGAGTCCCGTTTTTGGTGACTCGAGTGATTTGCGAGTTGAGTCTTTTGACTCGAGTCTGCATCTCTGGTTGAAATACAACAACAACAACAACAGACCACTTCTTTTAGGCACTGCCTAAATCCTTATATTACCTTCTTGTGTCTGTGTGCGTGGGTGGGTGTGGGTGGCATACAAGTGTGCCTAAGGCCACGATTTCATTCACTGGCGTCACAACAAGCCCGAGCACGGCGTCCCAGTTTACCTGTCCTAAAACTTTACGCAACCTCCGCTCTTCTATTACACTCATACACACATACTCACACTAACACACAAAACGCCCATCCACACAGAACAGCATGTTCGATGATTTAACAGCAGTGCTTTTATTAGATCGAACAGACCCCGATGTAATGTGTGTTTAACAAGATCTCCTCTGTCTAACCAACCACACATGTGGTTGAAGCAGTTTTCTGCCGATATATCAATCCACAACCGGATTTTACAGCAGCCAGCACTATCAATCAGACTTGCTGGCTTTTAAGAGAGTCTGTGGAACTCTAGAGATAGGAAGTTTGTGTTGTTCCTTTTTGTTGTTGTTGTTGCTTTGAATAATACATTTCCATTGGATTTCACTACCTGCCCAGATGAGCCATCTTTACTACCTAACTTGACTCATGAGATAACTCCCTGTGTGGTGTACCTCAAAGCACCCCCTAAAACACACTTTATAATTCAAGTCATGACGTCCGCCCAAGAGCATAAACAGCCAATACTAGCTAGGGATGGGAAGTGCATAAACCATCAATCGCACACAGCCACATATGCACAATGACACACACACACACACACACACGTGCATGCACACACGCATACTTGATGAATAATTCAGTAATTTAGAAAAACATAAGGAAAATCAAGAGTCATATATTTGTTTGTTTGCACAAAGCATCAGAATTACCTCCTGTAATGTCAAAGTTATTACAGCGTGATTGGTTAGAAACTGCTTTATGGATGTGCACTATATGTATAAGGAGTTTGTATGAAAGAATCGCGTACACATACTTTCATGCATTCAATTCACCTTTTTCATTTGAGCTTTGGCATGTCCATTTCCATATAGGCCATGATTTACATGTACTGTGTGATGCCCATAATGACATCTCTATGGACATTCACAAGTCATGACTTAAAATATAAATGTAAGATGTGCCAGTTGATGATGCTCAATACCATGGTGCAGAGTGGGTGTCATATCCGCTGTGAGAGCAAAGTGATTGGAATCTCGCTGTGAATAGCTTTTTTTACCGGGTAGATGGATTTGCCCCAAATGTTTTTAGCTTTGTTTTCAGGGATACACCTTTTGGCCTAGTTTGAAATGTAGTTGTAGTTTTTTTGTTTTTGTTTTTTTTACTAATTTCTGCAATCTCATTACAGCTATCTGATGACACACGTACCCGTCCCTGCACACAAACAGACACATGCACACAACCACACTCCACTTCTCTCAACACTCCAACTTTCCGCTGGTCTTTGGTGACAGTTTGCTGGTAAAATAAAATAAGAGAGGCCATTCTGTCTGCTTTCCTCCCTCTGGACTCCAGCTAAAAGTATGGTAACCCCCTTACTTGAATTGCTTAAAGCAGTCCATTGTTTTGGCTTGGGTGTTTTTTTGAGATACGCATAAACTGTCTGCCATTTGCACACAGAAACGTTCATCAGCTTTCATTTTTTGATGACTTACTTGCCAATCCTCTCCTTCTGTAACAAAGACTAATGAACTAATTAATATAGTATACTTTATTAATTATTACCTATCATAATAGCATTATGATAAGTGCTGGTTGGGATGTCTGATTTTTAAAAAAATAATCCATGCTGTTACAAGTTGCTCATTGAATCCCCGGTGAACACCTTATTTTCCTAAATCCCTATCTTCCGAAATCCCGATGTTCAGAAGAGTTATGGGTCGTTTAGGGGTTAGGGTAGGGGTTAGGATTAGGGCTTAACCCCTAAGCCTAATATGACTAATCGACTACTGTGACTAAACACCCCATAGCTTTTCTGAACATAAGGATTTTGGGACATAGGGTGCAAACTGTATCCCCAAAACGCAGAGTGCCTGGGATGTAATGGTGTTTCATTGACCTCTGCCGCAACAGATCCCTTGTGTTAATGTGATACGTTTTTCTAACGTTTTTTGTTGTCAGTTGACAGGTATTGACAGGTTTAGTGCAAAAGACAGAGATCGGAGGAAGACCTTGCATGAATGCCGCCGACGGAAGTAAAGCTCGCGATACTGCCTGTACCTGTAAACTGAGTCACAGGCATGTGCTGGATGCGGATATCTTATCAACAGCGGCACAGAGTCAGTACGAACGCAATAGCTTCGCATTCGGTGTGTTTATGCTTCAGGGTAGGTTCATCAACTGATTAGATTTTGGAGACACTTTCAAGATGGCCGAATCCAAGAAGGCCAATTTCTTTTTGGTCCATAAGTTCTGACCAGGTGGAAAGATTTGCCCCAATATTTTTAGCTTTGTTTTTGAGGATATACCTTTGGCAGTTGGGACGAATGCATTGGGCATAGTTATCTGTAATAATGTGTTCACGTTGCGGTTGTATCCTGATTACTGATAATCGGATTACATGTAGTCGATTACTACCTAACAATCTGGGCGCCCGGCGAGCTGTAGCCTTCACCATAATTATTTCCGTTTCCTTTTTAGATTTTGTATTCCTTTTCCTCATCCATGGATGCCTTTTCTGTATTGTCACACTCAGACTCCTTCAGCTCATTTAAAATCCACCTCAAAACTCAGAAGTTCAAACTGGCATACTCATTATAACCGTGTGTGTTTCCTCTTCTTTTATTCATTCTATTTTGATGCCGTTTCCTTTATCCTTTGTAAGGTGACCTTGACAGGTGCTGAGTGGGGCCCAGGTATAGTGGTGGGGTAGGAGGGTGACAGCGGGCTGTGGGGGGAGAGGGTGCCTCAAATCTGCAGTAGAATGTATTTAAATCTTTGGCTAGTTTCTGCAGCTTCGGTCTGACATGTTCTGCATTGTGGACCACACTGGGGAAGGGTCAGGGTTTACAATGAGCTGAACGTTTGTTCCCATAGTCCGTCTTCCCTGCGCCATTGCGTGATTCAGCCTGCTCTGTGTTGCCTTGTAGCGCTTGGTGTCCCTGTGCCTCCATGCTTCTGCTTTCACATTGTGCAACTCACGCTCAACCCTGGATTAAACTGTGGCTTTTATTCTTAAATCTTATGAAATATTTCCACTCTACACATAAGCCCTCGAAATGGCTGATTTAGGAAATCACTGCATTGGTGAGATCGCTAATGTTCGTGTTGTCGAACGCGCTGTAGTTAAAGTCAGCGAGGTGTGCACACATGGCATATTAGCTCTCTTTCGCCCATCTCCGAACATACCCCCTGGTGCCTTGATATTCGGGTTTCAGTCCGTAACACTCGTGCAGGTATTAGGATATTACCTACAGTGACATTAGTTGTTGCAGCATGCACATTTGCATCAAATGGATTATATTAAAAACTAGAATGAAAACTTTTATATTAAATTAAATATTAACAATTGCGTAATCAGTTTTATTTATTGATTTATTGATTATAATCCCTAGTATCTATTTATCTATACATTCCTGCAGTTCCATGATACTGTCCCTTTAAGCATCTCCTGGAGATAGAGGTTTAAGCAAAAACACTATTGGATGATAACCATAGACTGTATATAAAGAAGACGCAGCGTGCATGACGTCATCCCATTGCTTTCATCAAATTTTTTTGTGCCCGCTGCCATTTCTGAAAGTACCCGTACACCTGGTACCACGACAGATAGAGAGAGCTATACAGTATTTGAGAGAGCGAGACACCCCACACGCGACTTCTTCCAGTGGTACTGTCCGCTAGGGGCGACAGCGACAGCATCAGCATGAATGGGATCCTAAGGGAGCTGAAAGAAAAAATATTAACACCAAATCGTTTGTGAAATAATGACACCCCTCACACAATGAACCGTTAATTATCCTGACAATACACATTAAAACATCAATTAGAAAGGATCTTTAAATAGGTTAAACAGCCTGCTAAAATTGGTATATTTCTA
This sequence comes from Bregmaceros cantori, assembly GCA_900302395.1. Classification (NCBI taxonomy): domain Eukaryota; kingdom Metazoa; phylum Chordata; class Actinopteri; order Gadiformes; family Bregmacerotidae; genus Bregmaceros; species Bregmaceros cantori. The sequence goes on along the minus strand of OMKY01250452.1, from coordinate 735 downwards.
TTGTAAATCCCATAGGCTCCGTTGGTAGTCGATTCCGCACCAGCTGAAGCGAATGCGACGTCCATATTTATATACAGTCTTGGATGATAACACGCACACGCACAGAGGAAAAGACACAGAAAAAGACACAAATGCATGTAATAAATTCCCTGTGTTCACCATTCTTATCACATGCACTCATACATACAAACACGCCAAGAGGCACATGGCCGCATGGTACAAACAGAAATATGAAAGAAGGTCATGTTTGTTATTATGGTTTGATTATGTTGTGGTGAAAGGTCTTTCTTGCAGGCACAGCACATATGCTGCGTGTCACACTGGCACCGTTCCACACATTCAGAAATGCATACATTCTCACACACACACACACACACACACACATTTGTCAATGTTGAATGGTGCCTCAGATGTTGATATTCACATTTCTTATTCTCTCTCCCCATTTAGTGCCACTTGCCCACCGCGTTTTTTGGAATTAAAACCAACTTGGACCTACATGTACATGACATGCCCTGAGTCCATTATAAACTGGTCCTTGAAATAGTCTCTATTTTATTAAATAAAACTAAGCTGACGCTGAGGGCCCTTCATAAATAACATACTTAATGTTTTTTTCTTCTGAGTCTCTATGGGAGAAGGGACGAATACATATATATCGTCACCCGTCAGTATCGAATCAGTAACAAGCTAAAGTCCAGACCCTTTCCAAGTCTCTGTCCCATGAGACAACAT
>OMKY01250451.1:5280-18066 GCA_900302395.1 Bregmaceros cantori | reverse complement strand
GAGAGAGAGAAAGAGAAAGGTAGGGAGGGGGAGGGGGGAGAGAGAGAGAGAAAGAGAGAGAGGGGGAGAGAGAGAGAGAGAGAGAGAAAAAGAGAGAGAGAGAGAAAGAGAGGGGAGAAAGAGAGCGAGAGAAAGAGAGGGAGAGTGAGAGAAAGAGAGAGAGATTGAGAGAGAAAGAGAGAGAGAGAGAGATAGAGAGAGGGGGGGAGAGAGAGAGAGGGCGAGAGAAAGAGAGAGAGGGGGAGAGAGAGAGAGAGAGAGAGAGAGAGAAAGAGAGAGAGGGGGAGAGAGAGAGAGAAAGAGAGGGGAAAAGGAGAGTGAGAGAAAGAGAGAGAGAGTGAGAGAAAGAGAGAGAGAAAGAGAGAGAGAGAGAGAAAGATAGAGAGAAGGGAAAGCAATTTGATGCACACACAGTAGATAACGTATAGACACAGGAGCGAATACTCCCGCACGCCTCCAGATAAGCTGTCGCCGGAACCGTGCTGAAACTTCACATAAAACGGGCGCGCATTCAAATTGATCTCAGGGCGTCTGCATCGGGAAGGGGAATGGAGGAAGCTCCGCGCCAGGCGTATTCGGCTTGTTGCAGTTTCCATGGAGATTCTACCCTGGCCGGGGGGCGAGAACCGCGCGCCACCGTAGCAGATAGTGTGACGCGCGGTGGCGCTTTTCACCAAAGCTAGATAGCAATCGTTTCTGTGTGTGCTCTGGGCAGAGATTGGCGACGTTGGCCGCATTTATGTTTGTCTTTGTGTGCGTCTGTGTGTGTGGGCGGGTGTGCTTGTGTTGCATAAATAATGTGCATTGTGCGCATGTGTTTGTCTCAGAATTCAATCCCCGAATGGGATTTATGGCGCGGCCATTGTGCTCTCACAAACGCACACATGTGTAGTGCTAAACATGCAGACTTTATGCAGTTATTGGCAGGGCTTTGGACCGGTTCAAGGAACGAAAACGAAAAACGAAAACAAACAGAATTTTGTGGAATTTTACGATGAGCGGAAACGGGAAAAAGATTTCTTCAACTGTTCCGTAACAGAGAAGGAACATTGTGAAATCCACAAAACCAGTTAAAAACTTTTTTTTTAGTTCTCTATATATTTTAACATATCCTATGTCTGGGAGACTATTTCCAGTTGTGCATCCGTCCAACTTTCACTGTCAGTCATCAAGTCCCATGCATGTGGAGCTCCATCTTGCGTACAGACAAGGAACCAATGTAATGCCATTTTAAAGCCGGTTTTCACATTAATACAGTTGAAGTTTGAAAGTCCACCAAATTTATTTTAATTCAATTAAAAACTAAACGTAACAATGCACAATATGGGGAACTTTAAGAGCGAACAAAATGTTTGCGTTCCGAAACAGTTCAGGACCAATATTTTCGTGGCGTAACGGTTCAGATAACGAAAACGTTAAACATTGACCTGTCTGAACAGTTTGGACCGTTCATTCCCAACCAACAGTTGTTGTGTGCTGATTCTATGCCAGTGCCACTTTATAACGTGTGTGCTGCTTTTCTTTTCTTTTGTGTTGACCTTGTTCATTACCTGTTGATGTTGAAAGAGTTGTTTCATGCCCAACTAAAATTCTGTGTGTGTGTCTACTGTCATGTGTATGCAATATGCAGAGATGGGCAGTAAAACATTACTCCGTTACTATATTTTTGTGTACTTTTTTTTTTTTTTACTTTTGGAGTAAATTTTTCACAAGTTACTTTCTACTTTTACTTGAGTAAATTTGAGGTGAAAAAGAACTACTTTTCACCGAGATGTCAGCAATTCGCTACTCGTTACATTAACTTGGCCTTTAGCGGCACCCGTTAGAAACTGTTGGCACATATGTTGACGTCATTTATCTCTCTCCCTCTCGGGCGCTCTCTTTTTTTACTGACATTTACTCAGTACTTTCGCTACTTAAGTAACTTTTTGTGGAATACTTTTTTTACTTAACACGTGATCAGTATTTTGCTGAGGTAACAGTACTTTTATGTAAGTACTTTTTATGGCTACTCTTAGTACTCTGTCTATATCTGGCAATATGGCGAATTAACCTGAATCTTGAATTCTGATGATTATCCTGTCTGTCCTCTCCACCACCCTCGTACCCCAGGAGGGAACCACGGCGGCGTCTTCGCCCTGGGTCTGGTGCAGGGCGAGTGGAAGATGTATGTGAAAGGTGCGCTGGACCGTGAGGAGCGCGACCTCTACGTGCTCAACGTGACAGCCAGCGACGGCGTGTTCGTCTCGCACGCCACCGTGGAGGTGCTGGTGATCGACGCCAACGACAACGGCCCCGTGTGCGAGCAGGTGTGTTACAGAGTGTCATCAATCTAACGTTAAATGCTTAGAGGACAAGTGAAACGGGCAACAGGTCACCTTTAAAGTCTAAAGTAAAGAAACACACAAATGACAACAACATCTAAAGAAAAAGGTCAACAGGTTACCTTTAAATACTAAAGGTGTTTTATTTTTTTTCGTAAAAGAAACACACACATTACAACATCTAGAAAAAGGACACACCAATGACAATACAACAAATCAAAAACACATGGAACAACCCCCTTCTCCGGACACTTCCGTGTAAATAATAGTCCTAAATATTAGTACTAAACATATTTTTTCATTTCCTCAGCAGCTGAGACCTGATAATTAATATGCAGATAACATAACATCCAATGTTTGATATTAAGTTTGTTAGGATGCTTCCACCTTAGAGCAATCAACTTTTTAGCAGCCATGAGGCCCGCCAAAATTATTCTAGTTTCATTTCTGTCAGAACCATTTTAGTCAAGAAACACAACTGAAGATTAAGAAGCAATTCTTTAATGTCAATTAGAATCATCTTGACGGTATGGCTCTGTTCAAGGGAACCCCCTATGAGTACCATGGAAAAGCACTAATTCAGGGAGCAGCAGTATGGTAGAGAATTTCACCCTAGCACGCAGGGTGAGAGGGCAGTAGTAGTTTAGGGGATTCTCAGCCAAGCACGCAGAGTGAAATAGCTAACCCCCATGAACAGAGCCAAGCAACGTGACAAGAGAACATGTCACATCATACACAACACTTTTTCCATCTTGGTGGTGGAGCAGGGGAAGGTGGTGGGTAGCAAAACTAGCAGTACACTGTTTAGGAGCGGGTAGAATTTATAGGGCATGTCGAACCTGTCTGGCCAATCACTAGGGGAGAGAATTCATCAGCTGAGGGGATGCACCTGGATCAATTAGAGTGAATGAAGAGGAGCGAAGCACGCTTTTTAACTATCATGGCCTGCCAGAAATTATGTTAGTACTTTAAATTTATACACCTCTCTCACATCATGTTGTGTGTGGCTCCACAGCCGCTCTACATGGTCAGCATCCCCGAGGACGTCCCACCCAACCAGGCTGTGCTGCGCATCCGCGCCACGGACGCGGACGTTGGGCTGAGCGGCTGGATCCAGTACTCGATGAGCGGACGCGGAGCATCAGACTTCTCCATTAACCCTGACTCTGGTAGGTACTCTGGATGCAGAAGAGGGGATAAAGGGGGAGAAAGACAGAGAGGGAGAGAATGTGAGAGAAATGTGTATGTGGAGTAGAAGAGAGAGTAAAGAGTGAGAGGAGAAATTCTGTGTTTGTGAAAGAGAGAGACAGAGAGAGAGAGAGCGAGAGAGAGAGATAGAGAGAGAGAGAGACTGAGCATAAAAAGAAAGACGTGGAGAGAGACAGTGAGAGAGGAGGAGAGAGAGAGAGGAGAGGCAGATGGGGGGGGAGAAAGAGGAGGGAGAGAGAGGTGGAAAGAAGGAGAGAGGAGGTGGAGAAGATACTGGGTGAGAGAGACAAAGACTGGTATAAACTGGTACAAACTGGGGCAGTTTGTACCAGTTTGTACTAGTTCGTACCAGTTTGTACCAGTTCCGATTGGTGCTGCAGAGAGAGACAAAATGTGAGTGGTAGAGAGACACAGAGCCAAAGAGAGTGATGTTAATTCTCCCCATTTGCACGCCCGCAGGCGTGTTTGTTCAGAGTTTGGTTGAGAGACAGAGAACGTGCGCTGAGAGTGGGGGAGAGTGGAGAGAGGGAGCAAAGAAGAGGGAGAGAGAGAGAGAGAGAGAGATTGAGGGACAGACGGGCTTGATATGAATTCTGCCCCATTCGTGTGCATGCAGGCTCCTTTGGTCAGAGGTTGGTTGAGAGACAGAGAACGGGGAGATTGGGGAGAGGGGGCAAAGAAGAGGGAGAGAGAGGGGGAGAGGGAGAAAGAGACAGGATTGATGTGAATTCTCCCCCATTTGCGTGCCCGCAGGCTTGTTTGGTCAGAGGTTGGTTAAGAGACGTGCTGAGAGTGGGGGAGAGTGGACAGAGGGAGCAAAGAAGAGAGAGAGAGAGGGAGAGTGAAAGAGACGGGATTGATGTGAAGTCAGGCTCGCTTGGTCAGATGTTGGTTGAGAGAGTGTGGGGGAGAGTGGAGAAGGTGAGAAAGATGTGGGAGAGAGAGTGAGGGAGCTAGTGAGAGAGAGAGAGGGAGGGAAAGAGGGAGAAAGAGACAGGATTGATGTGAATTCTCCCCCCATTTGCGTGCCCGCGGGCTCCTTTGGTCCTTAGCGCGGTGCATTAAAACACACAATAGTTCATTCAAAGGTTCACAGCAATCATAAAAGCTCTTTACAAGTAGAAAAAATGTCTTTTAACTGGGAGCCATGAACACAATATGCACTGTTAGTACCCAAACAATTCAGAGACACTCGGGCACTTCAGCTGAAGGAGGCAGGCAGCTGTGCCGCCGACGGGGGGGCGCAGAACGTCGATTGAAACCACAGCAGTGAAAAACAGATGAAGCGCACATTGGGGTTAATAATAATACGAGGTTATTTTCAGCTGATTTTTCTCTTTTCCGAATGAAGAGTGTACTTTCCTTTTTAACAATTGTTCTGAAGTTTCTATTCAAGCGGCGTGACTAGACGAATGCATGTGTCCACCTCTGCGTATTATTATTATCAGGTCTACAAAGCACAGGATGAGAGGAAGAGGGAGAGAAAGACGATTGGAAAGGGAAGGAAAGAAAGGAAAAGGCAACTCTGCTTGCTTTTTTTTTTACCTGCGGCAGGGCAGGGCCGCGGAGCAGGTTATTTATTTGGTAGCGTTGGTTTGTCTGTCTCCAGGATAACTGCAAATGTGCACTGATCTTGATAAAATTGTTCAGTTTTTGGAAATGACACACGGAAGAATCAATTACATTTTGGTGCATTTCTGTAGCCTACAACTAACATAATCATACCCAATCACCAGCTTACCGATAGATTGCTTGGCGCTAACCGCGGTTAACGTGGCCAGAATTCCAGGTCACTTGGGACCGCTGGGAAATGTAGTTGGCATGATCGCCGGTGGGAATACAGTTTATGGGTCAATCGCAATCGCGCTACTCGAGCACTTGCTTTGATAATGCGTTGCCACACATACTGCTAGCACTAAAAGTACTATCGCTGTCAATAAAATCTGAAAATGGCACTTGCACCGAAAAAATAACTTAGGAAATAGGTTACCAACCTACTTTTAGGGCTGTTGCGCAGCTTGGCGGCGGCAGAGATTTTTGGTGGTATCGTCACGGTCAGACGAACAGACAGAGAGTGATATTTGCACAACATTGTCCGTTTAAAATTGTTCTATTATTGATTCATCCATGGTAATAGGCTATCAATTGCCAGCAGATTGCAGACAAAACTGAGTCCATTGTTCCCCCCCATATAATGGACGTGAGCTAGTAAGCTATTCCACTCAACCGTACGCACACCTATACTTCACCGCACGTGTTACCAGCAAAATGTCTACCGCCGCCAAACCGCGACATCACGTGCAACAAGCCCTAAACTCTTTTGTTGTTGTTGTTTTTCACGAGCTACCTGTTAGCATGCATGCTGTCAATCAATCGGGTTATCCAATCACAGTGCAGTAGGTGGGACAAGCGTCGTGGAGGCGGGACAACCATACCAGCTCCGCCCACATCTGCGCTGATTGGTCGCACCGTTACGTGCCAGAGGCTTCCCTGATTTTCCCAGACCCAATGCAACGACTAGCCATGTGTGATGCGTGGACGATGTGTTGGTTCTGGCTTGCCAGGCTACACATGTACTTCACCAGACGTGTTACCAGCAAAATGTCTGCCACCGGCCAAGCCGCGACATCACGTGCAACAAGCCCTAAACTCTTTTGTTGTTGTTGTTTTTCACGAGCTACCTGTTAGCATGCGCGCCGTTAGCTCTCGTGCCAGAAAGCCGGAATGATTGAGCGCCGAAGAATAAAAATGTAAAGGCCATTTCATCAAGTGCCATTACCGTTACCAAGTGGAGCCGTGATCAAGCTCCATGCCGCCGTAAACCTGTACCATCCATCCACGCATTGCACGTGATTAGAACGATCATTCGGTCTAGTAAAACCAGGGTTGAAAAACATGTTATCCAATCACAGAGCAGTAGGTGGGACAAACATTGTGGAGGCGTGACAACCAAACTCCGCCCGCATCTTTTGCCGTCTATACCAAACTCCGCCCACGTCTTGCGTCGCCCGTACCAGCTCTGCCGATGTCCGTGCTGATTGGTCGCACCGATACGTGCCAGAGGCTTGCCTGATTTTCCCATACCCAATGCGACTAGCCATGTGTGATGCGTGGACGATGCTACACATATAGTTCGTCGCACGTGCTACCAGCAAAATGTCTGCCACCGACCAAGCCGCGACGTCACGTGCAACAAGCCCTAAACTCTTTTGTTGTTGTTGTTTTTCACGAGCTACCTGTTAGCATGCGCGCCGTTAGCTCTCGTGCCAGAGAGCCGGCATGATTGAGCGCCGAGGAATAAAAATGTAAAGGCCATTTCATAAAGTGCCATTACCGTTACCAAGTGGAGCCGTGATCAATCCCCGTGCCGCCGTAAACCTGTACCATCCATCCTCGCCGGCGGGCTGTCTCCGTCTGACATTATAACAAGCGCACGCCTTCTCCCGTATGCACAGCCAGTCAGTGTAGATTTAAGTCCAATTTACGTCTCCCTCTAACTTGTGGAAACGGGCGCTTTCAGCTCAGTTCCGTAGCTCGTTTCATCTGTCGATTTGTCGCGTGAAAGAGTGAAGAGACACCGCGGGTTCAGGACGCAGCCGGCCATTTTGTCTGTCTGCGGGAGTGTAGACGAGTGGAACTGGTGATGTTTTCTCAATCGCTGATAAGCGCTTACCCATACACTGGATACTTTTTCATAACTCTCAACACCTAGTGATACCTAGGACTAACAATTGGACAAATGTTTAATTTTCTTGCATAGGGTTACACTAGATATTCATTTCAAAACAGAACACAACTTTATTTTTTTTCTAATGTTACCAAAGCACTGGATATATGACGGCAAATTAAATAGGTTTAGGAACACAGCATACAGCTGGCATTGACTGCATGGGGATTATTATTGCCATCTTGGGAAGCTGAGAATGGCGGCCTGTGGGACACTGACTGCCTCAACTTTTTTTCATGCTCCTCTAACTCAATCGGAGCAACACACAGGTGTTACCTAGAGAGAGAGAGAGAGAGAGAGAGAGAGAGAGAAGGAGAGAGAGCGATAGAGAGAGAGAGAGAGGGAGAGAGAGATAGCACATGAAGACACATTTTTTTATATGAATATTTTACCCATCATATTTTACATATTTTTATTATATATAAGTTATATATTAGTCTGCAGCTTCCAAATATATGTATTGTGTTATTTATATAATTTTTAACATATGTAAATAAAATATGTAATAAACAAGTCAATGAAAAAAATATGCCCATTAGACCTTAGGCACTTTGAGAAATCGTCCTCAAAATGATGCGAAACGATCTACACAATGTGAGCAATTAAAAAAAATAAATAACATCTTTTTGATATCAAAGTTCAGTAAAAAATGCACCATATGCACCCATGAGCATGATCACAGCCAAAATGCTACTGAAATGAAATGGAAAAAACGCACGGACGCAATGAGTCCTCATCACTGAAGGGTTAAAGTCGTACTATTGCAGGTCGTGTCACTAGTGGAAGCAAAGCTGGAAACTTATTTTTAAATGATAAAATGCTTGTAATGCTGAAAAATGCAACAGCCAACCCATGAAAATGCAATTGCCGACTCATGAAAATGCAATCAGTGACTCATGAAAATGCAATCAATGAGTCATGAAAATGCAACCAGTGATTCGTGAAGCTGGGTGCGCAGGGGCCCATTCCTCGGTGGCTGTCAGCCCTGAAGATGGATTTGGGGTCTTCAGAGTGTGGGGAAAGATGCGTTTAGTGGACGGAAATGGACGTTAGTGAAACTGAGTTTCAGAGGTGGAAAGAGTACTGACATTTTTTTATTGAGTAAAAGTATCTTTACTTTGCTTAAATAGTAATCAGAGTAAAAGTAAAATGACACTTCTCAAAATGCTCTTGAGTAAAAGTAAAAAAAATACTTCATTTAAAATGTAATGAGTAAGATGAGTAAAAGTTATTTTCAATTATTTAATGCAAAAAAAAAAACATGAGTCATAAATCAAATTCAGCACAAGTTTTTATTTTTTTCTTTTTTTTTTTAATCAATATTCAATTGGACGATGCGTTGGTTCTGGCTCGCCAGGCTGCATAGGAGACCTACTGTGCTGTGACTGAATAAAACGATTTGATTGACACGTTTTTCGACCCTGGTTTTACCAGACCCAGTGATCGTTCTAATCGTGTGCGATGCATGGCCGATTCGTTGGCTCTGGCTCGCCACTGTCACCAGGCTATATATAAACACCCTTGACTCAGTACTGATTCCGCGGTGGTTTCCAGGCGAGCTGAGGACGGCCGTGCCGCTGGACCGTGAGAGGACGGCGGTGTACAGCCTCACGGCGAGGGCCCAAGATGGCGGGGGTCTCTGGTGTCGGGCTGAGGTTCGGGTGGAGCTGCTGGACATCAACGACAACGCACCAGTGTTCACGCTGCCCCACTACACGGCCAGCGTGTACGAGGACATGGCTCCCCGCGCGCTGCTCACACGCATACAGGCCATCGATCCTGACGAAGGTTGGTACGCCACCTCCGGATATGCCCTTTAACGCTTTAATAGCCAGGCCTGGAACGGGCTCTCTTTTAGGTGATTTACTATGTGTCAAATAACCATGGATAAAGCCTATGAAACAAAATCATTGCTATACACATTTTTGCTCATTTTTGTTCAAACTAGCATAGCTATCACCCAAAAACTCCACAGAAAATGTGTGGGCCTTTGTAGTGAAGTTTTCTAATAAAACATGAGACATAAATAAAAGACATGAAAAAGTGAATTTTATGAAATCCTCTGTAGATTTTCAAGTTTTGAACTTTTTATATGAAAATCACCCTAGTACAGTCTACATTTAAGTGGGGATGATTAAAAAAACACAAAATGTATAATAAAATCTTGGTTTTTAATCATTATTAATGTTTTTCAGCTTTTTCATGTTATCTTTATTTTCATGTTAGCAGTGTTTAAAGACATCTCTAGCTGGGAACTGCAGCTTCAAAACGGCCATCTTCTTCTGACACCACACTGTGTGTCACTGTGTGTCACCCCCTGGGAAGTGACGCAATCGGCTAACGGCCATTTTTTCTGTGTAGACGGACTTCTGAACTGGCCTGTGAAAAAAATAAATGCGGTAAAATGTTCGTTTAAATATTTTTTTTTGAAATCAATGAAAATGAGTGGTTAAAACGCTGTTAGTATGACACTGCGCAAAATATAAAAATGAGAAATCATGGGTTTAAAAAAATAAACACACCAACGTGCTGCCTCTGTGGTGCAATCGGTAACACACCCGCATCGGGCACATGTCTGTCTGGTCTGTGTCTCCACTTTGTGATGACTCACAAACCAATGAAATGCTGTGCGCTTCACCCCCACCCGCCTACACTTTTTCAAAGTCCACTCCAGGTCACGTGACAAGGTCATGTGACAAGGCCGACCCCATTGGTTCATCCGTCTTCCGTCCTACTGACCTCGATGTATAGCCTGAGATGGAACATGCATGAGGAATATAATACACTAATGGTCTCACGCTCAATGGCTTTTACACATGTAGGAACACATTCACTGCCTCTTCAGCGTGCGTACACACACACACGCACACACACCCACAAACACAAGCACACAGACACACACACAAACACTCTCAAAATATATATTATATGTAAAAATAAATAAATGTTGGCATGCAATGTATCCGCTGAACAGTGTCCGAAATGTTCCCTATTCCCTATATAGTGCACTATAGGGAGCGTGTGCACTATATGGGGGTGTCCGAATTGTCCATGTACCTTAGATAGTGCACTCAACGTATCCCACAATGTACTGCGAAAAGTAGTGAGCATCAATGCATTAACACTGTGGAGTCAAAGGCCTCTCAGAGGCTTTGAGGTGGTTTGCAAAACACCTTGTTTTTTCTCAAGTATTTCAACTAACTGTAAAAGTGGCACATATGGTTGTATTCTGAAAAGCCTAACAAAAAAGAATATGACAGAAAAATAAATGTAATACAAATACGTTTTATTTAAATTGAGTGGAAACACAACTGTACATAAAAACATGTTTTAGAGGTCTTCAAACAGTGCAAGAAAACACACTCTTAATATATGTAGCTGAGACTTTTTAAGTTGAACCTTATAAACAAAAGTGTTGGCTGCATACAATTAAAAAGGGCATTTAGACATGTTTTGTCGTTTTCATACAAAAAGTAAAAAGGTGACGGTAAGTCTAGTTAGGCACCCTGTAGGTAATTGACCTAAGCTCCTTTTTGTGGTGATTGTTGAATTTAATAATATTTATAATAATTTTGCGGTGCCGACCCTAGTGTCCGAAATCTCAGCCATTGCTTTTCAGTGCACTACACGCGAGTGCAATATATAGGGAGTAGGGTACAGGGGATAGGGAACCATTTCGGACACAGCCATAGACTTTTGCCTTCTCTGAAAATGGGTGAAAAATGAACAAAGTACATTATTGAACAAAGTACATTATTATTTCTGTTTGTTACATGTGCCATAAGTGAAAACACATCTTCCCATTTCCGATATAACCAGGGATTCAAACCGATATTTTTTCCTAATCCCTGCGTTCCGAATAGAAACAGAATTTTAACGTTTCCGGTTATAAGTTCCACCAATAAATTGATGTTCCCGAACCGGAACGGTTCATTTTGTTCCTGTCAGCTGTCTAACACTATATAACATATATCGGGGTGAACACACAATGACTCACTACAGAGACCCGCTGCTGCTCGCTGATAGTGGTCTACAGCCGAGGTCTTGAAATCGGTATTAACCTTTTACCATTATTTTGAAATAAGCGTTCCTCTTCCAGAACAATACAAATAATAACGTTTCCGGTTTCATATCTGTTCCCTGAAAAATACAAAAAGTTCACGGTTTTCGTTTTCGTTCCTTGAACCAGTTCAAAGCCCTGGATATAACCCATTTCCCAAAACAATACAAGCACATGCATTGTGTGAACACACGCACAACCGCTCAAATATTCAACTGAAGAATGCATATGCGATATCAAATGCAAACACGTACATGCATATCTCTACACAGATACATACCCACACACAGCACCATCTCACTGCGAAAACACATCTCCGCCACACAATTGCAATCTGACATTTCCACAAGTGAACGGTTGAGTGGAATAAATAGAGATTGGCTGCACAAACATCGCGCGTGGGGGCCGTGCGTTCACAGGTCTAAATACCTTGCCGCGTCAGCCGCGTCCTTGAAACGCAGAGCTTGCTAATTCCCTTGTGAACCAGTGTGATGAGAGAGCGCTAGCGGGAAAAAGCGAAAATACGTGAATTATGCAAAGGAACAAAACGCAGCGTCGCGTCGTGGATGCGAGGGAGGACGTTTTGGAGGAACTAGGAGCAACACAAAACACGACCTTGAGGGTTGCCAACTGCACAAACTGCATCTACGTAGCTTTTTTTGGGTACTTTCTACTCAAATTCATTTTTAAAAAGTGTAAATTTGGGGTGGATTGCCCTAGAGTGGGTCACTGCCTAATGTGGAACACCTTAGATCCAGAGGCTCTGACTCCTCCCTAAACTAATGAATGTCAGTGAAACTATGGTTAAAAACAAACTATGGTAATGAGTCTAACATTAGGTTCAACTGTACATTTCACTGCTGCACATTCGGCAACTCACTGTCCCACATTAGGAAGCTGCCAAAAAGGGCCCACATTTGTGCAATCCACCCTAACTTGTAGTTAGGTAAAATGTATTTTGTAGTTTGCTACATTTTATATCACAAGTGTTAGTAAGTAAAAAAAACAGAAAACGTGTTCTCATAATTAATTTGAATTAACAAATGAATGAACACTGTATCCGCCTGACGACGGCACATCCCTGGACGCAACTTCGTGGAAAAACGCAAGGTTGTCTCACGGCAGTGTGTGCTGTCAACACATGGACAAGACTATGTATGGCGAGTTCTAACTCACTGTGCCACAGAGCCAGCCCCCCAATTAGGGACGAGCCATTACGTCAATTGTGCGCCAGCGGGAGGAGCTTGGTAATGCTTCAGGATCGCCCGCGGGTGTCAGCCACGCTCCGCTCATGCGGGCTCGGCGCACCGGCGTGTGCGCATCACGTCCGCGCGTATGGATATTTGTGGACATGACCAAAGGTTGACACTTGCGTCAAATGTGCACTGTTGATACACACCTCAATTTAAACATGAACGAAAAAGGTAGATAGGAGGTAGAAATTAACGATATATATGAAGACACAC
>OMKY01250450.1:0-13810 GCA_900302395.1 Bregmaceros cantori | reverse complement strand
ACCTGGTCTTACTCTAAATCTATGCAGCAGTATGACGTGTGTTTCAGCTCAGACACACTGAAGAGTGACGTAGTAGTGTATCCTGCTCAGTTTGCACCTGCTGATGCGGAACTAATCAGTATAAACGGAGGAGACACTTTTAGCAGAACACAGACTTTACCAAGCACGGAGAAGGTAAGATACATTCATTTACGGCTGTTTATATACATTTCATTGGGTGGATTGACCTAAAGTGGGCCAGTGCCTAATGTGGGACACCTAACCTCCAGTGGCTTTGGCTCCTCCATAAACCAATGAATGTCAGTGAAACTATGGTAAAAGCAAACGTTGGCAATGTGTCTTACATTAAGTTAAACTGTACAGCACTACGTTCCACACGTTCCCACATTAAGAATCTGCAAAAAGGGCCCACATTATGGAAATCCACCATTTTACAATAAGTATAATATCTGCCTGGTCGTGATCTTAACTAACCCGCCCCGAATCTCCTGTGATTTGGTGCAATGTTCATGAAATGGCGTGTGTAACGTTATTAATATCGATGATTATTGACGACCGTGTTGATAATTTGCTCTTGTGTATTTCTGGCATATCTTTTTTTTAATTAAATGTGAAATTGCCATACCAGAATGCTTTAAAACAATTTAGTTTCAGTTTGGACGTGTGTGTGTGTGTGTGTGTGTGTGCTGTTATTGTTGATGTCTTTTTTAATAGTTCACGACATTAACAACAACAATAATAATAATAATAATAATAATAATAATAATAATAATAATAATAATAATAATAATAATAATAATACTACAATCCTCAACAGCAACATATAGCATGGTTACAGATTTTGTTGCTTCATAATTAAAAGTAAATTATGTTTTCCTCTGCAAGACCAAGTGTTGTGGATAAGTGCATTATATTTATAGAAGCCGTAACCGATGCTTGCTCAAAACTTGAAAGTTGTAATTCCCTGTGTGTGTGTGTGTGTGTGTGTGTGTTTTTATGGTTGGTTTTAATTCATTAAATGGCTAATTGACACGCGCGCACACACACACACGCGCGCACACACACACACACACACACGTTTGTTGGCTTGAATCCATTCATTGATTCATTAACTATAACAATTAAAAATGGTATAATGTTAAGCGGATGTAAGATGCTATATTGCCATCATTTAAGCGCGTGGTGACGCTGGTGCCAGTGGAATAATGGCTTGATATATCTAGACCCCGCCTCCCATGCCATGGGGAGGCTTTACAGAAAGAGTATTCACAGGACGTCTCGGAACGATGCGGTCGGTGGTTGCTGGGCCTTTATGTCGAGTGGAAGCATTCAGACGCCTTAACAGAAGTTCATGGACATTTGGTTTAAGGATGTTTTTAGAATCACAGTTCCATAGGGCGGCGAAGATGGACCGTGGCGGAAGAGGACGCGTGTGGATGATTCTTCTTGTGGTCTTTTGTCTTTTCGGCTCCTCGGACGCTCTGCTGTCGTATACAATTACGGAGGAGGTAGACAAAGGAACCGTGGTTGGCAATCTCGCTAAGGACCTCAACGTTAATGTTCGCGAAATGGAACGGCGTAATCTACAAATTGTGTCTGACCAGAGTAAGAAATATTTCGACGCGATATTGCGGACAGGGGCTATGGTAGTGAACGAAAGAATAGATCGCGACGAGCTTTGTCCAAACATGATTAAATGTGTTTTAGAAATACAAGCGGTACTGAGTAACCCGCTGATTGTTCACCGTATCGAGGTTAATGTTTTAGATGTAAATGACAACAGTCCAACATTTGCGGAACGAAATTATATATTCACCATCTCCGAGATATCATCAACCGGGGAACGATTTCCCCTCCCGGCTGCCCTCGACCCAGACGCCGGCAGCAATTCCGTGCATACCTACAAACTGAACGCAAACGAATATTTTTCTTTAGATGTACAAGGCAATGGAGACGAAGGAGTGTCAGCTGAACTAGTCCTTAAAAAGGCACTTGATCGTGAAATAGAGCACGTTGTTAAACTCACATTGAGTGCCATCGACGGGGGCAAACCCGCAAAAACCGGTACAGTTGAAGTCACCGTTAACGTAATCGACGCTAACGACAACTCGCCTGTGTTTGATAAAACGCTTTATAAAGTACGAGTAAACGAAAGCGTGGCACCTGGCACACCCATTATCATTTTAAACGCCACTGACCTAGACGAAGGATCAAACAGCGAAATTGTATACAGCTTCACAAAACACGGTAATATGAAGTCACACGACATGTTTAACATTGATCCCGTGAGAGGTACCGTGACAGTAAAAGACCGTTTAGATTACGAGGTGACCGGCGCTTATGAGCTCCGTGTGCAGGCCACGGATAATGGCGCGTCTCCGCGTCGCGGCTATTGTAAGTTGCTCGTTGAGGTTGTTGATGTAAATGATAACGCACCCCAAATAACAATCACATCACTAAACACACCTTTAACAGAGAACGCGGAGATTGGGACGGTGGTTGCTTTAGTTAAAGTAACTGACGGAGATAGTGGTAAAAACGGCCAAACGCATTGCAGAATCACGATGGACGTACCATTCGCCTTAAAGCTGAACTACAAAAACGACTATTCGTTGACCGTGAACGGCCCTCTTGACAGAGAGACAAAGAACGAGTACAACATCACAATTATGGCAACTGACGAAGGTACGCCACCTCTCTCTAGCAGTATATACGTCGTGATACAGCTTTCTGATGTCAATGACAACCCTCCTCGCTTTAGAGATCCGATTTACAATATTTATGTTAAAGAGAATGGCCCTATACGTGGTGTCCTCCACAAAGTAACTGCAGTTGACCCTGACATAAATGAGAACGCACACATAACGTATTCTTTAGAATCTAGTGATATTTCTTCACTTATCAACATTAATTCTGAAACTGGGGACATCACAAGTCTCCAATCATTTAATTATGAAAATATGAAAACGTTCAATTTCAAAGTTTTAGCGAGTGATTCTGGATCTCCACCATTAAGCAGCAACGCTTCTGTTAATGTTTTCATACTGGACGAGAATGACAATACTCCAGGGATTTTAGCCCCTTATTCGGAACACGGCTCTGTTAACAGTGAGAATATTCCATATTCTGCGGAAGCAGGATACTTTGTGGCTAAGATTCGGGCAGTAGACGCAGACTCGGGTTACAATGCACTGCTTTCTTATCACATCTCTGAGCCCAAAGGGAGCAACCTGTTTCGGA
Organism: Bregmaceros cantori; assembly: GCA_900302395.1. NCBI lineage: Eukaryota > Metazoa > Chordata > Actinopteri > Gadiformes > Bregmacerotidae > Bregmaceros > Bregmaceros cantori. The sequence goes on along the minus strand of OMKY01250450.1, from coordinate 10,570 downwards.
TCGGAACCAGCACTGGAGAAGTCCGGACTAAGAGACGGATGAGTGACAATGACTTGAAAACTCACCCATTGGTGGTGTTGGTGACTGATAATGGAGAGCCACCACTGACAGCTACGGTGTCTATTGATGTAGTTGTGGTTGAGAGCACTGGTGACTTAGTCCACACTCAGTTGAGACACGTTCCTCTAAAGGAGGATAGTTTCTCATCGTTAAACCTGTATTTGTTAATAGGCATCGCAGCAGTATCACTGATCTTTCTACTGAGTCTCATCACTTTAATAGCAGTCAAATGCCACCGGACAGACAACACCTTCAGCCAGTACAGCGCTCCAATGATCACCAGTCACCCTGATGGAACCTGGTCTTACTCTAAATCTATGCAGCAGTATGACGTGTGTTTCAGCTCAGACACACTGAAGAGTGACGTAGTAGTGTATCCTGCTCAGTTTGCACCTGCTGATGCGGAACTAATCAGTATAAACGGAGGAGACACTTTTAGCAGAACGCAAACCTTACCAAGCAGCGAGAAGGTATGTTGCACCACTGAAATTGATATCTGCTCGTTATAGATATCTCTGTCACTCATTGTCAAACACCAGCAGATGCACCTATGGTCATGTTTGAACATGTGAGGCAAATATGTGAATGTTTGTTTATCTGATGAATGAGCCCGATTCTAGCAGTATGGGGACACATGACGTCACGACATGGACATATAGGCTGCCATCAGCTGCCGATTGCATATCGCCATGGCTAAAACAATAATAGAACACTTTTTTAACTGACAATGTAATGCAAATATTGCTCTCTGTCTGTTCATCTGACCGCAAAGATACCACCATAATGTCTGCCACTGCCAAGCCGTGATATCACCGTGCAACAGCTCTATTGTGCACCGCTCCCCCTAGGCCAGAACGTTTGTACATTTAGAAGACATAAGTCACAGTCAATTTAATGAAGTCAGTCAATTTAATGCCAGATGTGTGCTGCTAATTATGTGGGGCCTGTCCAGGTCAAATGCCTCGGCCGCTTTTTGTCCCAGTTCTGCAGTGTACGGCATATATACCATATGTACTGTTAATTGAATCATGTGGTAGTGCTGGAGTTGATGATGATTATTGTAATTTTGCTTCTACCTTATTGACAGTCAGAGATGGCAAGAAACAAAGTACAAATACGTGTGCACTGTACTTAAGTACATTTGCAAGTAACTATTACTTTTAAAAGTATTTATTTCTCTGACGACGTTTTACTTGTACTCTGTACATTTTCAACACACATATCAGTACTTTCTACTCCTTACCTTTTGAAAACAGACTTGTTACTTTTAATAGACTACATTATACATTATACATATACTTTTGCTTGCTTGTTGTTTACACTAACACAACAAGCTAAGAAATGATTATTTCCTGACATATTCAGTTAATTTATTCAGGACTTTTTACTTTTAAAAATCCTTTCGAGTATATTTCAGAGCCTGTACTTTTTATGTTGACTTGAGTCGATATCTGAATCAGTGCTTTGTAATATTGCTGAAGTTGTTTTTGTGAAAATGTATTTTACTTTTACTTTAGAAAGAAATCTGGGTACTTTTGCCATCTCTGTTGACAATACCCTCATTCGTGTCCTGTGGATAGCTTGCATTGACCGCTGTCCGTGGTGCTGAACGCCTTTAAAGCCAGATCCTACACGTTTGCAACCGTACACACAAAATGTCGCTTGGGTCTGGTCGCGAACCAGTTTTGGTGGTATGCTTCTGCACCCTCGGTCTGGAATTTCTAGCGACGCAAGGGGGAGTCTATTCGAGAACTGTGGCGGAAGCTCACGAGAACTTCGCTGGCGAAAGTGTTCATATTTATATTTATTATATTGTAGTGTATTTGCTCCTCTGCTTTTAAAAGTGCCCCGGTACCGAAGCGACAACACAGACAGCCAGAAAGGCATGCCAAGGACCAATCACAGGTGCTTTTTCTCTGTGCACTTCCGCTTGAGGGCTGCGTGGGTTTGCAACCGTCAATGCGTAGACAGGATTTTTTTTTAGGTGCACGACGACTGTTGCAGAACCTCTGCGTGGTGGGTGTGGTTGCGCACAGAGACACATATGATGGTTGCAGAGGCATAAATCGGCCTTTAGCGTTACCAAAGCACAGCCCTTCTACAGCGACCCTCTCATTAGGCAAACGTATTGTCATCAGGGGCACACAGGATACCTCAGACGACCATCCCAATTTACCTATTATTCGTTTAGCTGTGTCCATTCCTAGCGTTAGAACCGTTATGCTCAGCTGATGTATGTCTAATGTCTTCTCCTATGACGTGCACGTTTAGCTTTTGGGACGTGTTCCACAAGTGCTGCTATGTTGCCATTGTTCCTCTCTTAATAACGACTACAGACTACTTTAGGACTGGATATGTTATGTGGCCATAGGGTAGTGTGAGCCATAGCTTGGTGTTCTGCAGGCAAATGCCAAAAGCTTACAGAGTAAATCCCATTTGTCTTGCGGTTGCTTTGTTTTGTTTGTGGAGTTTCTTCTCCTTTGTACTTCTGAGGCTGCATGGGTATACTGACACTCTTTATGTTATATATACATAGGGTGGCTTGCCCTAATGTGGGCCATTTTTTGTAACCTCCTAATGTGGGGCAGTCAGTTGCCTAATGTGTGACACTGAAATGTAGTGTCGAACAATTTAACTTAATGGTAGACGCATTACTATAGTTTGCTTTCACCATAGTTTCACTGACATGTATTGGTTTGGGGAGGAGCGAGATGCACTGGAGCTTAGATGTCCCACATTAGGGCAATCCACCTATATGTAATATACTAACCTTTGTGACATTCCAGCAAGACAATACTTATATATGTATCCTAATACATGACCCAAAATTACCCTGCTGACCTTTGCTTTCAATATCTCTACAAAAATCAATGTGTTTGCCATCCTCTGTCTCTTCCCCTCCTCTCGATGACATTTGAACGGGATGATGCAAATCAGTCCCCCCGTCATGTTCTGTCACTCGTCACACACAGACACTCTCCCTCTTCTCTCTCTCTCTCTCACACGCACACAAGCTTCCTCTCATCTGCAGCTGTCATACTGGGCTCCTCTCAGAGCAGCGTGGAGGAGGAGGAACTTGGGATGCTGGGAAATCTGAGCTTCCTTAATGCAGCGTATGAATATGCCATATACAATACAGCGCTGCAGAGCAGCTTTCTACATGAGTACAACAAACTCTCATGTAGTACATTCCGCAATAATATAGAATATTGTCAATCATTGATGGGGCAATTAATAATGCTATAATATGAATAAACACCTCATTTTAAAGTCTACGAAAAACAAAAGCATATACAATTTTACTAACACATCAGAAATACACACTTTTATAATGGAAAAACGTGTCATATATATCGAAAAAGTAAAAGCATTTTCTTTATACACACATATTTGTACCACAGGAACATTCAGCCTATAATGAATCAATGCGATTTCTATACTATTATCTATTACAGGATTTCTTAACAGTGTATGTTGGCACAACACTATAAGCTTTGGTTGTTAGTTGTTTGTTTCTGTCCATACCTGTGGTAGATCATTTGCTTATTTGCATATCTTCTTAACCGTTTTGCAGGTATATTTGTGCATATGCAAGTCATGTGTGCTTTGCTTTGTATATGAAAGATGTTTTGAATAATTTTATGCTTTTTTGTGTCTCATACTTAGTGTCCCTGTCTCTGTCTCACTGTTAAGTCTTACCAACAGTGATTTTGGACAAAACAGAATTTAGACATAGGATGTATGCATCAATGTTTCAACTAACCAAACTAGAAACATAAGGCTCTCTCAATAGTAACTTCCATCATTTAGCCATGGTGTATGATCAGATAAACATAGTTTGCATGTAATGTTGCCTGAACCACAGCAGAGCCCTTGTCTGTGGCATCAAGGCAAAAAAATGGTTGAAATAATATTATTGGTGCAGCAATTGGAAAGTTGACAGTTTTTTTTGTACAGTGCCTTCAGTGACGTGTCTTTTTGGCATTTAATCTTATGTGCTAACATGCAGGAGTGCCATGCATCACATCAAGTGTTGCATGTGTCAATATAATGATATAGAATTGCAATATTAATTCACACAACCACACACCCACAAGTCTGGAAACTTGTCTGTCAAGTCTGGAAACGTGTCCACAAGTCTGGGAAACTTGAGATTCAACGGCTCCATTTAGTGCAAGTTAAAATAAGATATATGGACAATTGCACATGCTATCATCTGATTATCCGCATGCATTCAAACAGGTGCCGGAACGACTTGGATTGTTCTTACTTCAGATTTTTATATTTCGCCACGAGACGCCACTGCTGCCCACGTTTCTGCAAATCGTGTAGGCCTATACGTCATACAGTGACTCCTCCCATTTGTGGTATCGCTATAGTTGCTTTGTTCGCAGAGACAGCATGCAGAGCAGACGTGCACAGCTTTAAACGGACATGAAATGACCATGGATTTATCAACTATGCTTTGCCAATGGAATAATTGTATGTTTTGGATGACTGTTTTCCTGCTCATGCTTCGCACCGACGCTGCACACGTTGCGTACTCGGTGTCGGAAGAGTCGAAGGCGGGGACCGCTGTCGGGAATCTAGCGAAGGATCTGGGCGTTTTGGAATACGCATCACGAGGACTTCACCTCTCCGGTTCGAATGCGAAATATTTCGAGGTCGACGGGAGGACTGGTGCACTCCTGGTGAAGAGCAGAATAGACAGGGACGAGCTTTGTCCACGAAGCGCGAAATGTAATCTTGAATTGGAAGCCATTGTGAACTCGCCACTTAATCTGTATCGATTTGAGGTTAATATATTAGATATAAACGACAACGCGCCGTTCTTCCGAATACCCGAATTAAAACTCGATATATTTGAGTCATCTTCGGCAGGGGAAAGGTTTACACTCCCACATGCATACGATGTGGATGTCGGTAGTAATTCTGTAAAAGGCTATACGCTCACTCCAAACGAGTATTTCTCACTGGATGTACAAAGCAGCGAAGGACACGTTTCGTCCGCCGAGTTGGTGCTGCAAAAAAACTTGGATCGAGAAAAACAGTCAGTGATTAATTTGACACTGACTGCTGCAGACGGAGGTAAACCTCCAAAATACGGAGCCTTACAGATCACAATAAATGTCATAGACGCAAACGACAACGCCCCCGTCTTTCAAAAAGCGCTGTATAAAGCTAAGGTGGAGGAAAACGTGAAACCGGGCACTCGCGTGGTATCGGTGTTTGCAACAGACTCGGACGAAGGTGCAAACGCGGATATTGTATATTCATTTATTAATTACGACAACGACAACATTATTGACGTGTTTCACATACATTCGGCTACCGGTGAGATTACAATAAACGGTCAATTGGACCACGAACGGAACGCCGCCATTGAATTGCGCGTACAGGCAACGGACAAGGGGCACCCACCAAAATCGTCGCACTGCAAAGTGCTAATTGAGATCGACGACGTTAACGATAACAGTCCTTCCATATCAATAACTTCGTTAGTTGATGGGTTGAAAGAGGACGCGCCACGTGGTACAATGGTTGGTCTTTTGACGATACACGACGAAGACTCGGGAGATAACGGTGCCGTTGACGTCCGATTAGACAGCCGTCATTCACCGTTTGCTATTAAAAATACATACAAAAACCACTATTCCTTGGTGGTGGATGGCGAGCTAGATCGAGAAAACGTGTCCACGTACAACGTCGCCATCATTGCCACAGACAGAGGCAACCCCCGTCTTTCAAGTACAAGCTTTGTGTCCGTGATCATTTCAGATATAAATGATAATCCGCCACGCTTTTCCGATTTGATTATCCAACTTTTCGTGAAGGAAAATGGACCCACTGGCACTGTGATTTACACAATTAAAGCCAACGACCATGATATTGATGAAAATGCAAAAGTAACATATTCTTTATTAGACAATGGTTCAAAAACATCTCACATTGCATCGATTTTAAGCATAAACTCAAATACGGGTGACATTGTTAGTCTAGCAAGTTTTGATTATGAGAAGATCACAACGTTTGATTTTAAAGTGCAGGCCACTGACTCTGGAGTCCCCCCACTCAGCAGTAATGTTACAGTTATTGTGTTTATCCAAGATGAGAATGACAACAGTCCAGGGATTCTTGCTCCATATTCTGAACATAGTTCAGTTAACAGTGAGAACATCCCCTACTCTGCTGAAGCAGGATACTTTGTGGCTAAAATCAGAGCTGTAGACGCAGACTCTGGCTACAATGCACTGCTTTCTTATCACTTATCTGAGCCCAAAGGAAACAACCTGTTTCGGATCGGAACCAGCACCGGAGAAGTCAGAACTAAGAGGCGGATGAGTGACAATGACTTGAAAACTCACCCATTGGTGGTGTTGGTGTGTGATAGTGGAGAGCCACCACTGACTGCTACGGTGTCTATTGATGTAGTTGTGGTTGAGAACACAGGTGACTCAGTTCACACTCAGTCCAGACGGGTGCCGTTAAAGGAAGATAGCTTCTCATCGTTAAACCTGTATTTGTTGATCGCCATAGCATCCGTATCACTGATCTTTCTACTGAGTCTCATCACTTTAATAGCAGTCAAATGCCACCGGACAGACAACACCTTCAGCCAGTACAGCGCTCCAATGATCACCAGTCACCCTGATGGAACCTGGTCTTACTCTAAATCTATGCAGCAGTATGACGTGTGTTTCAGCTCAGACACACTGAAGAGTGACGTAGTAGTGTATCCTGCTCAGTTTGCACCTGCTGATGCGGAACTAATCAGTATAAACGGAGGAGACACTTTTAGCAGGACACAGACTTTACCAAGCAGTGAAAAGGTATGTTTCATCTCAAGTGAATAGCATGAACATCCTCTCCAACTCCATCTTTATCTCTTTATCTACCACACTTTTATTTCAAGCCAAAACGTTATCTTGGGTCCTGTTTGAGCAACATGTGCGGTGGACACATGAATGCTTATTTATCTGGTGCCAGTCTCTTTATCACTATGCCATGTCTACGGCTAGAGTTAAAAGCATTTCCATGTTTATCCAGTTTTGTACTAACAGATTTGCATTACATACATATGTATGTTCTTTTGTCCGTCTTTATGTTTGGTTCACATCACTGATGTTGAAATGTCTTGAGTCGAAGAAAATATATCCAACAATTTCCTAACATGGTATTTTATTGGATCCTGTTGAGTTATGCAACAGTCACACATTAGCATCTGACTGATCAGCTCTGTGGAAAGGTGTCTGTAATTTGTGAATGCTGACAAAATAATTTTTTCCTGTGATTGCCTTAGAGAGGCCATGTTCGTGTTTATGTCCATATGCAACAGTCAAAAATGATTGGGAAAGTGGGTGTGCTTAACTGTAATTCCATAGTTTTGACATAGCCAACTTACACCTAACAATATATGGTGAACAGTGCATGATATTAAAATATCTTTGATTGTCTGTCCTCAAATAGCATTACATTCATTACATTGATATTGTTATTGGCAACATGGCAGCAAATAGGCATGGGGAGATACTGTGATAGATAGCGTGGCTTCTGGGTGTTCCTCCACACTCTGGGTGTGCGTGGGTTTCAAGCATGCGGTGTTGTCTCAGGAAGTTGTGACATGAAACCTTCTGTCTTTCATTGTTGTCTTTATTAAGGTGTGTATCGCTTAACGGTGGTGTCTGCTATAATGTTCGCATGCAGCCCCTACTCTTTGAACAGTGTCTACTGTCTACGCACCAAGTCTATGTGCGACTGTGTCTTGCCTGCTCTGTGAGGTGGCTCTTGTGTCTTTGTGTGTGTGTGTCTCTTCTCAAGCACAACTGTGGCACCTGTGCGTAAGGCTGAAAATGATTAATTTCTGTTGGCTATTCAAGCGTTTTTGTTTTTTTGTCGGCTGAGATAAGGCGCAAGGAGGAGGGAGGGGGTGTGTGTGCCAATCGAGTCCTCTAATTCCTCACAAGGAATTAAATTGTTGTTAACATTGTTGTTTGCTCTGGTTGATCTTTTGTAGGTTAGCGGCAGTGACTTGTCTTACTCCCGCTATCACCCGCTAAATCACACATATTTTCAAATGGACGCACACTTCAGTCCCTTCATCCAAACACAGTCTAAAATGTATTCACCAAATCACTGGATATACTTTACTTTATTGGCCAGTGTTATACCCATCCTCATCGCCAATTGTTATGTCCACCAAAAGCTGTGTTAGCAGACAAACAGCTGACTGACTGTCGCCTCACGTTGACTGTAATAAACTGTTTAATGCAGCTGGCATTCTCAGCCTACACACCCAGTGTGACATATATTCAATGTCAACACACAACACATAACAGCCAGCACCACTGTCCGGCTGCAAGTCACCCTTAAGAGCTAGAGAATGTAAGGCATCACAGCATGTATAATGTAAAGCACTTTTCTGCCTTTCAGCTGTAGAGTGCTTTACAATGACCTCCCATTCACCAATTTGCACGTCAACGTCAGAAAGGCACTACCTTGTACTTTGTAGCATCTTGCCAAAGGACACTTGTGAAGTGTTGTAGCTGGGATTCAAACCCCCAAGCATTCAGTCATTAGAATGGCCTGCTCAAGGGGATGTTGTTGGCGAAGTGGTTTTGGACACCGCACCTAACACGCCCTCATCCATGTTAATGCTGCTGTGTCTAACGCAGTATCCGCAGTGCTGTGAGTTCTCCTCCCCCCATCGGCTTGTCTGCAATGTTTACCCCAATCTCTTCAACCCAGTTTCCGACTAATCCTCTCCAATATAGATGAAAAACACTGCTGACTCCGGAAATAATAATAATTAATAAATCATATTTTTTGACTGGTCTAGTGTGAACGCAATAGGGCAGTGTGTAGGAACACATTCACATTAGCTCTAACAATAGTAGTATGTCATACCAGAACCAACGAATCGTCCATGCATTGCACGTGGCTAACCGGTCCATGGGTCTGGACAGACCAGGCAAATTGTAGCCCAAATTCGTGTGGTCCAATCAGTGCCCCGTCACTGTGATTGTGATTTGAATGACACTTTTTTGACACTTTTTTTTAGCCTGCTTAATCCAGACCAAATGATTGTTCTAGTCGCGTGCGATGTGTGAACGATTCATTTGTTCTGGCTTGCCAGGCTATGTCATAGTAGTAGTCTTATCATTTAGCAGCGTTAGTATCGTGCACATGCAGTGATCCTTTCAGGAAGAGTGTTGGCGCAGCTCTCTCCCAATGCTCACCAGGGAGTTATTGGGAGTAGATTGCTAGGACTTACAATATAGACATCACTGTGCGTCGCATGCTGCTTGCTTGATCAGCAACCACCCACATCCCACTATATGCACTTTGCTCCACAAAGGTCACTCGAGAATACTGTTAGCCGACGCATGGAAAATTGTTTTTTTTTGTGCAATGCTGCAACAGCATGATGCATGGCAGCGGAGCATGTACAGTAGAGTATACTGCAGTGGTGCGCAAACTGTGTTAGGCCTACTACCAGTGGTACGCAGATTTCTAGATTTTCCACATTGTCAAATTTTAAATCACAAAATACAATGCATCAGGAAGATCAGAGGCCCGTTTAGCACCACGAACAACACGCACAGACAAACGCACAAACACAGGGTGACTAACCGCACCATCTTCCTTGAAACATGGAGAGTGACATAAAATAAGTTGAAGTGCAACATGTTCGGGGCAAACCTTTGCGTACATTTTGGCACATCCACTCGCACACATTGCATATATGGCTGTATTTTAAATTTGGTCATCATGGTGATACTTGGACCGCTGAATAGCTTCCTCTGGTGGTACTTGGTATGAAAAGTTGAACCACCGCTCTATTACCATTCCAGGAAGATGTTTATGTTTTGAGTTGATTGGAATGGTTCTATTTTTTAAACAATACTTTGACCGCTGATAACAATGACAGTAGGATGACTCGCCACACCCAAAGGTGAGACCCATGCTGAAAAAAAGTGATGTCTTGAGGCCTGATGTGTCTGTGCCTCATGGGAGCTCACAAATGTCCCTAATATACAGAATAGCTTGTATTGCACTGCACATTAATGTTAACTGATTTGAATGTACATTGTACATTGTAGAAACATTGTAGCATCAATATTTGCGTATGAAAGAGTGCCACATGCCCAGCAATGCATTTTTAATGCATGAATGAAATGTACAGACAGTATACAGAGCCATGAAACATTTCAGCATGAGATATGAGAAGATGGCTGTACAAGTCAGGCTTAGTAGAGCTGCTATATTTCACCGGGCTGTCGGTGGGAGTACATGTACTCCATGGAGTGTCTGTTTTTCTGCAGCTCATGATCTAGGATTATATTATATATTATATATATTATATTATATTGTATTGTATATAAATTGTATATAATTGGCATTTAGGGCACACTAGATATCATATCTAAGCCCTTTGTATATATTAAGCATTTCAAATGCATATATATTAATGCAATACCGCTATGGAGGCACACCATGCTCTGCTCCCTCT
>OMKY01250449.1:0-16931 GCA_900302395.1 Bregmaceros cantori | reverse complement strand
GGGGGGGGGGGGGGGTCAGTCCGGCATCCAGCCCCTGGCCCATTGGGCTCCTGACAATGCGGCCCTCGGCGCAAAGTAGTTGAATAGCCCTGCCCTACTCCCTCACTTATTATTTGCACTAAACAGTGACAGCCGAGATTTTGCACACTAGAGTGGCTGGCGCCAAAATTAATCTAATATATAATTATAAAATATGTAATTATAAAATTCAACAATCATCCAGGGAATACATTTTCAAGCGGATTAAAACAGGTGGTCTACGGCGGTTGATAATCCGCTTAAACAACGAAAGTGTCCATGTATACGAACTTGATGGAATGTTGAGAATGTGGTCAGCCTCCTGCCGAATGTTTCATTCTGAGACTGTTCGTTTTTGTTTCAGCGCCATTGTCCATTGTATTGACCAGGTTAGTTTTGAAAGTGGGACAAGAGAGATCACAGAAAGGTTGACGAGGGGAGGAGAACTTGCGATGCTGCGTGTGCCTGCGAACTAAGTCACAAGCACCATACATGTGCTTGTTGTGGGTGTCTTACCGACTACGCCACAGACACAGCACTTAAGACTGTTTAGATTGAACCAGTAAATGTTCAGTAATCTGTAACACTAAACAGTTAAGCAGCCAGGAGGAGGTTATATAGTGATGAGCACCTTGGCCTTCCGTCGAGAAGTTTCATGGTGTGTGTTGTCATCGATGTCAGCTCCATCGTCTTCCTCACTAACCTCACCGCCCAGAGGATCTTCTGGAGCCAGGCTGTGCTCCAGCCCGCCGATCTTCTTGGCCTTCAGGAGAACTTTACCTTTCAGCTCCTGTCACAGAGACACTCAACGTCAGTGGAGAGTCAGGAAAAACTGTAGGTCATCCTGGTTTCCTTGTCGGTAGGTGCCCAGATTCTACGTCTTTTTAACTTTCTAGATGAAGCAAGAAGGAGATCCTGATCACACTTGTCAAACGAGCCCCCCTCAACCTTGTGGTGCGGTATTAGCCCTGTTTCCATGCTACCAAAACCCCTAAATAATCCGCTTATACGTGGATCCCATACAAAAGTGCTCATGTATACACCTCCACGGATCCGCTTCAACTGGATCGGAATTCATTTTGAAATGGATTAAAAGAGGTGGTCTACGCCGGTTGGCGACGCCGAAACTGTCCATGCGAGCAATCGGCCTGCCGATGGAGACGTTGTGACCAGCGGCCGATGGAACGCACGGGCGGCTGGCGCAGATCAACGCACATGGCTTCATAGCATGCATTCCGTCAACAGCCGCCTTTCCCCCCTTAACACCCGGGGTCCACTGTGCCGGTCAGGCACGCAGTCTGTAGGCAGTTTCATGATAAATCTGAATATATTATACATATAGATATTATACATATACTCTGACCATGTAAATGTGGAGTAAAAATGGATCCGATTGGTAAGTGTTCATGTATACAGGTGAAGTGGATTATAAATCAGATCTAAAGAACACTCCATGTAAACGGGGCTACTGATGGAATAAGACAGGGCAGTATGCCACAGAACTTCTAGTCTGTCCCCCATGCACCCACAGTGAGGACATTGTCTGCTAGTCTTGGACACGATTGTGATTGGTTCAAATGTTGCCTGCAGGGAAATACTGCAATAGTGAAATACAACAACACCTCAAGGCCTTTGAGACACGCGACCGGTGCTGTTCATCTTACATTTCTCCTCGCAGCTTGCCACAACATCTGAACTACAACCAAGATACACAGAAGCTCTCCATGGCACCCTCTGAACCCTTGTCCTCTGAACCCTTGTCCTCTGCCGCAGTCTCTGCACTGAAGGACAAGTGAAGTACCTTGCTACTAACTCAAGAGCAGTGCCAACAAGGAGTCTGTGTGGTTTCTGTGCTGCGCTGATATTTGTATTTCTGTGTATGAACATATGACCAGTGTTGTCAGTAGCGCTTTACAAAGTAGCGCGTTACTCACATTTTTGTAACTTTTCAAGTAATGAGTAATCTAACGCGGCACTACTTATAATAAAGTAATTAGATTAAAGTTGCTTACCCACATAACCCGTGTTACTTCCTACGTTAGCTCAAAGAAAGTCCAGTGTCCACTTTATAGTAAAACAACCCACGACACAACTGTTTTATTTCATACGTTTTCCAACTCGCTTTTTCCGAGTGAATGCAGCAACGCCATTGGTCCAGACGAACATGTGATGACTCACACCCCTTGCACCTCTAACACGGAGCTCGGATGGCTTAGCCAATTCTGGAACGTCACTAGGGCTGTAGCACAACCAATCCTCTGCTGAAACGTCATCACCACGCAACGTTGTCGGAAGTCAGAGCGCTTACCGAGTCCGTGAGAGTTTGCCAAGTTTGCCAGGGATATGTTAAAAATATACAATAAAGATGAGCGGGAGGACGCGTTAAACCCTGTGCCGGCCGGGGGCCAGCGAGTAGGAGCGGCGTGGCAGCCCCGCCGTCACCCGCTCTGCTGTCTGTTTCACCGCCGCTTGAGGTATTCGATGTAGCGCCAACCTCACTCGCTGGCCACTTCCACACATGTCACATGGACGTAGGTTGATGAAAATGAATTATGGAGTGTGAAAATAATGCATACTCGACCGCAGAGAACATCCGGAGAACTTCTCCAACTAACCTCTGGGGAGGGCAGGCTGACGGAGGTTCTCCCAGGCAGGGTGGATGTGAGAAGGGCACTGCCCAGGATGAGCTTGAGATGCTGGGCCATTACTTTCTGCTGTTCCACTCCACAGTGGTTCTCCATGGACAGGATGACTGGGTATTCTGAGGTCTGCAGTGAACAGAGCAGTGGGAGGCATTCTGAGTTAGATGCCAGGAGTGGTTAGAGCCGGTGAACAAACTCAGCACAAGTGATGTGAAAATTGTAATTTGATAAAACAAGTTGTCACGAGCATCTGGCCAGCAGTTGACGTGGTTGGAACTGCAGTGAACTCCGCCCATAGACAAGTCAAATTTCATGTGGTCACCCAATTCCTATTTCCAGACTTGTATTGAAGTAGTTAACATGTGATGTCAACAGAAGTAGTGACTCACTGACCTAAAGGGGAGTAAATCCATTGCTATACTACTATGTCTTCATACTATAACATGTCAGGACTTACGATCTACGATCAAACAATCATGCTTACCCAAGAATCAGGCAGGAATTGGTGGATCGGCAGCACAGCCATCAGCAGTTATCACCCGAGTTCACAAATATGGATAAATCCCTCCAGGAGGACCGCCACCAAACACTTTGCCCAACCCTTCTCACACCTCAGAAACTTCCTGACAATAGGGCTGTTGCACGGTGACGTCACGGCTTGGCGGCGGCGGACATTGTGGACGTATCATCGCGGTCAGGCGATATCTGCTTAACATTGTCCGTTTAAAAGTGTTCTATTATCGATTTATTGATGGTAATATGCTATCAATTGCCAGCAAATGGCAGCCTAACTATATTGTTGTAGTTGCCCCTACATAATGGATATGAAGTGGTAAGGTATACCACTTAACCATACAAATACTTCACCATATGTGATACCACCAAAATGACGTCACGTGCAACAGCCCTATTGTGACCATTCATCCTACTGGCCCAACCCTGTTTACCCCTTGTATTATAGAAAAAGATACCTCCCAAAGCTTGTGTGCCACATGGGCCCATGCCTCGTCAATACAAGCAACCAGATATTGTTGCCTGCACAAGTTTTTCCTGAATATATGCTGGGTCGAATTCACAGTATAAAATACAAGTAAAAGTGCAGGCTGAAGTAAAAATCCTGCCACTCATCATTAACCTGGCAACATGCTGTGCTAACTAATAGATTTTTACTCCAGTAGCCGCTTTCCATGTAACTAGCTACAGCACCAAGTGAGTGTCATGTATAAGTTGCCTGGCTAGGACGACAGCAGTAATGTAACACTTGTCCATATTATGCTGCAAGCAACATGATAGGGCTGGCCATAGTGGACAAAACACAACACACAGCCTCCCTCATACATAACATCTCTCTGTCCAACGGGTTAAGTGATCATTTGCATTGCTTTCTTAGAAACATTGAAACCCTTGAATAGCATATCTGATAGCAGAATAGATTCTCTTTAGAAAATGAATGTTGACTGCAATTCTGAGGCTATAATAAACAAGTTCGAGTACTTGTGCAAATTTAACTACCGGTTAAATTTGCACTCGGAATGCCACCTCCAGTGCCATTTGTTTCGATGTGTTTTGAACATGTCTACTTGGTGGGAACACACACCTACTGCGTTATTTTAAAGTACGGATGGTGGTAACTTGCACTTTGTAATTCCACACCCAAAGGGTCTCATGCGGATCTGTGACTTACAAATGCATGATTTAAATAATCAGTGCAACCCGTTCCATTTTCTCATTCTTTTTTAAATTACTACTCGAAGCAGCCAGCTTATTGTTCCAGACGAACATGTGACCACTCGGTGAGTAACTTCAAGTTAGTTTTTAACTGTATTTCATCAATATTTATACAAAATGGTGAACAAAGCAAGGGGGGTGATGTGTAACTGGTCACAGACCGAGTTCTAGTAGTCGGATTTTGAACTGGTGTGTTTTGTGTGTTTTGTGTGCTCTGACCTCGGTCCAGTACCAGAGTTGACATAGGCAACAATAAGGCATCGGAAGTGACGTTAAGAACGGCGGGACAAAATGACTCCCACCTGTGTTTCACACAAAAACCCGTCTTTAGTCAGCTGGAAAAAGATGTGCCTTCTCCGAACCAGCATAGTGCAGCCTACCTTGAAGGCGTACTTGGCCATGGCGTGCACCACATCCTTGAAGAGGATCTTGGAAGTGAAGGTGTGACCGTGGTAGACTATGGGCTCTCCGCTGGGCCCGTCCCAGCAGTCCACCTCCACACAGCGACAGCCCCGGGTCAGTGCCCTGAGGGACCACACACTCTGCTCTTCAGCAGTTCAGGGATGTTTCAGGCGTACTGTATTCAACTTGTCACATTTGTTGACCAGAAGCAACAAAGAGGTTCTTGTCTCAAAGTATGTTTCCAAACATTGTAAAGAAACAGCAAAACTAAATCAAAATGTTATGGTCCGGTGCGCGGGCGGCTTTTCCAGGGAAGCATCGTCCGCGGACTTTACATCGCACCCCGCAGCTGCAACTCGTCGGCGCCAATCATCCTTCCAGGATTTAAGCCAACGCTCTCCTCAGGGTGAATGAGACTCCAAATACCTCCTGCCGTTGAGACACACTGCTGAGTGGAGGCAATTATGTTTTCTGTTAATTTTATTTTCTATTTCTGAAATTAAACTGTTCTATTCAAACTTATGGAGAAGATTTGAAAACTTCTCGTCCTTCAAGAATTGAGCTGGTTGCTGCTGTTATCTCATGGAGTTCACCTCAGGATTTGAGATCTCTGCCCTGCTGGGGACATTGAGATAAGTATGACCTCCAAGAAGAAGTTAATGGACATCAAATTCAGAGATGTATCGTACACAGCGCTTCCATCTACAATGTTATTTTCATGTAATTTGTGGCCATTAAGATAACCATTGACTTCAAAGCATATTCAATGTTTATTCAACCCTCCTTTGTATTAGCCAGGCAAGCTTGAACGTGTGATTGGGTCTGACGTCCATCGCATCAAAAAAATCATATCCACAGCTCTGTTTTTGCCGACAAATCAGAGCCGTGTTGAGGCAGGCTCTCTGTGAGACGAGATGCTTCCTACTCTGCCACTTGTCACGCCTACTGTGCTGTGTTTGAACAACTTAGATTTTTTTTTAAAATAATGCTCCTCTCCCCCCTTTTCGATCCCATCGACTCCAGAACCAAACGCATGTTCGAGCGATGCATAGACAATTTGTTTGGTTTAACTTGCCAGGCTACCTTTGTCCAGGTTCTTTTGTTAGGAACCATAACACCAGGCGATCGAAGATGGCTGCAAGATAGAGTGGACGTTTGTGGCGACGCGCTATACCCCAATACATTTTTAATGCTTCTGTAGCCTCATACAACTTTTTTGTCACTAATCGACTCAAAACGATTGCTAAACGTAGGGCCAGCCTGAGTGGACAACCGTCCATGATTGGCCCGAGTCTTGATCTGGCCACACTGAACTTGGGGGAGACCTGCCCTGAGCAGAGCATGGCCCAGGGCTTGTAGGAACAGACTCAATGCAATGAAACACAGGAGCCAGAGTTTCAGCGCGTCGTCTGCAAAATCACTCCTTTAATTTGGTTCTTGCTCAGACATTTATAGATCTCGGTGTTCAACAGATCACCCCACTTTATTTCAGCCTATCATAGCAAACCAAACAAGCATGTCATGTTTTTGCCCAACGTGTGGACATAACTTGTTGACACAACCACGTGCGCTGTGTTCTGGTCACTGGGCAAGATGTTATACTCTTCATCAGTAGACAGGGCAAGACGACCTAATCTCCATCAAGAGTCAACTAATGATGGAGAACCATAACACTGAGATTATGGTGAAATGTCTGAAACAAATGGAATTTTCCTTTCACCTGCTGGATCTCAGCCTCCTCACTTAGTGTTCCATTATTCTGTGAGTGTGGATTCCAACAACCGGCCACAGTACACCCAGATAAAGTTGATGTGATATGTAATCCGCATCCCTCTTGCTGTGAGAGCAGCGAGACAAAGAGTGATGACCGATGGACACCACTGAGATCTAGCACAGAGCCATGTCCCAAACAGTGTTTTTTCCAACTGAGACCCACTAGAGCGTAACAGAACACCTGTTCTGTTAGCGCCAGTCTGTAGATCTAACCTAATTCTCTTCCAAAGTCTAGTGTCCATTAATTAGTGGAAAATTCATCATTACAAAGCAATTACAATGTGAATCAATTAGTTCATATATCTTAACAAATCAACTAATAATCAGAGATGGCAAGTAACGAAGTACAAATACTGAAGTACTGTACTTGAGTCGTTTTTTTCATGTATCTGTACTTTTAGAAGTACATTTTTCTCTGATGACTTTTTACTTGTACCGAGTACATTTTTAACAAAATTATCTGTACTTCTACTCCTTACTTTTCCCAAAACTGGCTCGTTACTTTTTTGCGCACCGGTAGGTGGTAGCGATATGTATAGTGTTTATTAGCCAGTAGGGGGTGGTAATGCCAACAGACGTTAATTTCAATGTTCGGCAGTGGGATTTATGAACCTTTAGTGAAGTAAATTAAGCTAGGTATTTTTTTTAGTTTGTACTTTATACTTTCAAAAATACTTTCGAGTAATTTTTAGAGCCTGTACTTTTAACTCTACTCGAGTAGATATTTGGATCAGTACTTCGTAGTCATATTATTTGTTTTTTCACAAATCTATTTTACTCTGACTTGAGTAAGAAATGTGGATACTTTTGCCATCTCTGATAATAATGTAAAGAAGAAGATCTCCAAGTTCTAGGAAATGCTGTGATCACAATTTTCAACAAATATTGTAGAAATAATTTTCATACTTAATTTCAAATATGTCTTTTGATGCTCATGGCAGTTTTCTGAAGGATGTTTGAGGAAGTCAATAATTTGTCAGTTAATTATATCATAAATACAATTTTTTTTTTACCTTGTAATTGATTGTTAGAAAACGTAACATAGTAGTACTTTACATGTCGTCATACCCTTTCGTAGCTACTCTGTCAGCAAATCTCATTGGCTGATCGGTTTTTGTGGTCAGCCAATAGGAGTAGCTGTCGAAAACTGACGTTTAACAGATGCAGATTCACACCATTTTATACCATTTGCTGACACAGTGTCTACGAAAGTCTGTCAAAGTGAACATTAGCCTGCTTGTTACTGTTGTGCCATTTAAAGGCATGGCCCCGAATCGGTTCAAGGAACGAAAACAAAAACGAAACCGAAAACGAAAAACGAAACCGGACACCGAAACCGAAAGCAAACAGAATTTTACAGAATTTTACGAGGAGCGAAAACGGAAACGAAAAAAGATTTCTTCAACTGTTCCGGAACAGAAACGGAACATTATGAAGTCCACAAAACCGGTTGAGACATTTTCGTTATCTATATATTTTAACATATCCTTTGTCTGGCAGAACGGTTCCGAGAACGAAAACGTTAAACATGGACACGTCTAAACCATTTGGAACGGAACGTTTAAAAAATAATTTTGTTGCCCTGTTTGAAGGCTAATCCTTTTCACCCTCGTCAAAGCCATGTTCCTTACTTGATGTAGCCCTCGGTGCTGCTTTGGCCTCTCAGCTGGTCGTCCATGAGGTAGGTGTTGTGGGAGGAGGAGACAAAGTAGTGACACAGTGGCTGGCTCATGTCCTGGAACAAGACGCTGTACTGGGGTTTGAACACCGAGCCCTCAGCCGAGCTCAGGTACATGAGGAACCCATCGAACGTCATGATGTTCATCTGTTTGGCTGGAAGACAACCAGGAGGTCCATTACACACTAACCACCTTGTATTTGATTATACATAAATATATGTGTTCTCTATGCATCTACCAGAGGTGGAAAGAGTCCTGAAACATTGTAATTGAGTAAAAGTATCATTACTTTGCTTAAGTTGTACTCAGAGTAAAAGTAAAATTACCCATCTCAAAATGTACTCGAGTAAAATTAGAAAAAATTAATTCAGCAAGTCTTTTTAATCAATATTCAAATTACAGCTTTTAACTAGAAATGCACTCCAAGAATGCAGACCTTCACTAAGGATATTTTTTTTACATTAAGCTATTTTACACCCAGTTTTTCTGGTTTAGATTTGTACACTAGCAATGGTGAAGAATCTAGCGATGTGCGATGCGTGGACGATACGTTGGTTTTGGCTTGCCCGGCTGCACAGGAGTTTAACTTTCTGCCCGAATTGAAAAATTTCACCATCCACCAATATATTATGTAATCAGTGATGTGAGGGGACTCAAATGTAATGAGTAAAAAGTACTAAGGTATAAATGTACTTGAGTATAAGTAAAAATTACACATTTCAAAAACTACTCAGAAAATTACAAATTACTCATAAAATTAATTACAGTAATTTGAGTAAATGTAATCCGTTACTTTCCACCACTGGCATCTACAGTACAACATCTCTGTCCCTCTCTCTCTCTCTCTCTCTCTCTCTCTCTCTCTCTCTCTCTCTCTCTCTCTCTCTCACTCTCTCTCTCTCTCACTCAGTCAGTCACCCTCTTACCCTCAGTTGTAAATTATCAAAGCAGGTGTTTCACTCGCTTACGTTACCATAGAAACCGTTCGACAGTGAGTTGTTATGTTTCCTAAGAAACCTATAGAGTGTACTCAAAGTATCCCACAATGCACCACGAAAAGTAGTGAGCATCAATGTACCCTGGACAAAGCAATATAACCATTAATGCATTGCAAGGCATTTTAAATTAAAACTGACCTAGACTACAAAAACATGACACAGATGGAAGTAAATAGTGACCGACCACGGCAAATAGTTGTAAGTGTAAGTACTTTTGACTTTTTGTGATGATTGTTGAATTTAATTATTTTTAAAACATTTTATGACTATATATATTATAATTTGGACGGCGCTGAGTCTAGTGTCCGAAACCCGACCGTTGCTGTTGAGTGCACAATAAATAAGTGAGTGCATTATGTAGGGAGTAGGGGATAGGGAACAATTTCGCTTCGGACACAGCCACTGACATTCATTAGTTTAGGGAAGAGCCAGAGCCACTGGAGCTTAGGTGTCCCCCATTAGGCAGTGATCCACATTAGGGAAATCCACCCTATTTGCTTTTACTAGACTGAATATAAAAATGGACACCGTGTTCGTTTTGATGTCCGTGCCTACTTCCGGGTTGGTATGGGGGGAGCCTAGTTTCCTAAATCCGAGCCCTATGGGAATTCCAATACAAATATTCCAATCTTAGTAGCCTGTTTTAACCTATTTAAATATCTTTACTAATTAATGTTTTAATGTATATTGCCGGGATAATTATCAGTTAGTTGAGTGAAGGGGGTCATAATTTCACAAACACGTCAGATTGGGCGTCAATATTTCTTATTTCAGCTTCCATAGGATCCCATTCATTGTGACTCTGTCGTTGGCACCCCTAGCGGACAGTACCACCGGAAGAAGTCGCGTGTGGAGTGTCTCTCTCTCATATACTGTATAGCTCTCTCTATCTCTCCTTGTCCCAGATATACGGGTACTTTCAAAAATGGCAGCGCGCAGTCGGCGGGCACAAAACATTTTGATGAAAGCAATGGGGTGACGTCATGCACGCTGCGTGTACTTTATATACAGTCTATGCTCCCGGCAGACAGGGACCTGGAGGTAATGGGCACCTGCTTCCGAGGGCTCATGCTGCTGTATGAGGCGCGTGGCATGCTCGGCGGTGTCCTCGGTCTCCAGCTGCTCCTCCCGGAGGAAGTCCTCCAGGTCAGCCAGCGACATGGTCTGTCCGTCCGAGTACTCGTTGAACACGCGCATCACGTCGTCGCGCTGCATCAGCAGTTTGTAGAACAGAACAAACTCCTCGTCTTCCAACGTGCCCGTCTGAGACTTGTCCGCCGACTTCAACAAAGACATTCACGTGTTACACATCAGGTGGACAGAATTTGTGATGTCTCAACTCAACAGGTTTTTGTATATCGGTATCGGACATACTCTGTATCGGCACCTTTTTTGTGGTATCGGTATCAGCGAGTACCTACGCCCAGTATCGGACCGATACGAATTTTCCAACACCATGCGGTGGAAACTGCCCAAATCTTGTCTAAATCTAGAATATGTAAATGACATGTTTTTGTGAAAAAATGTAAGTAAAGTAAAACCCGCTCCCCGCAGTGTCTAAAAGATCTCTTCTCATCTGCTTAAATAAAATGGCCTGATAAAAAATAGCCTTTTTCTCAAAAACTGGTCAAGTGGAGTAAGGGGGGTTTGCATCTGAACTCTTCAGTTACTACCCCAATACCACCCAAACAATAATGAAATAATTTTTAATGTGATATTGCTTTTTATAATTTTTCTCCACTACTATTAATCATAGACTGCATGTAAAAACTACCGTGATAACACTAGTAACTTCTTCCCAACCCTTGGGAAGAAGTTACTACCAACAGCACTTTTTTTCAAACAGTGGTATCGGTATCAGTTGGTATCAGAATCGGCCATTACTGCACAGCCATGTATCGGGTATGGGTATCGGCACCAAAAAATGGTATCGGTGCAACACTAGTTATTGTATAGCACCACCTTGAGGCGCTTCACAGAGGTAATTTTGATTATAGTTTAAGAAGTACAGTAGCAGTCTTCCTAACTACCTTTCCAACCCTGATTGCCCATGTCCTCTACCTAGACCTGTTCTAAGCCATCCATTGTGGACAGTAGAGTTGTTAACAGAACTCCTTTAACAGAGGACGGGAGAGAAGAAGAAAGAAGAAAGAGGAAATTGCAAAAAAGTCCTAAAAAAATAACTGAACATTTTAAACTATTTATCATGTTCATATTTAGTTCAACCAAAGCAATTGTATACCTCTAACTTGTATAACATTAAGTAGACTAAAGCCGATTTAAAAGGTTATCAATGTGAAAACTCTGTGTATCTGTGTTTGTGTGTGAGCCTCTGTGTGTGTGTCAGAGACTGTGTCTGTGTGTGTGTGAGCCTGTGTGTGACTGTATATGTGTGTGTGTGCAAGCGTGAGACTGTGTGTGTGTGTGTGTGTGTGTGCCTATATCCGCACCGTGAAGAGGCGGTGAGCATGATGTTCGCTCATGTCCACGTTCATCATCTTCAGAAGAGTCTGAGTCTCCTTGAAGTTCATGCGTCCGTCTCTGTTCTTGTCAGCTTTCTTGAACCAGTCGCTGATCCACCTGAGGATACGAGTCTGAAGGACTAATAACATTTCTTCAGGTTGTTTCATGACCAACTCAATTTCATGTGTGTGTACTGCTGTCATGTATATTGTGACGAAAGGCTGTCCCTCGTGGAGGAGCTGGGAATAGAGGAACCTACGTCGGCAATAGCTGAACTCAGCCATTGCAAAGGTTAGTTCGGACTCTAAGGATGCGTGTTGGCCGGTGGAGGACCGCCAACGGTGCCGGCCCAGAATGCACCGCGCGTGCATTCACTACAATATGCAATATGGAGAATTAAATGGAATCTTGAATAAAACAGGGTTTTAACAGAGGTATGCGGTATGAGGTATACGATGGAGGCCACTCTGAGCATCATGGAAGGATACTGGTCGAGACGTTCTCTCTCGCCCATGTTCTCCAGGTTCTCCATCAGCTTCCTCATCCCCCTCACCCAGGCCTCGGCCTCGTCACCCGTCTCGGCCACCAGGTCTAGGTTGCCGCGGCGACCGCGGAACACCAGCGTGAAGCAACGTTCAGGAGGGAACTCGTCAGCGATGCTCAGCAGTACCTCTGACTGGTGGCCCTCCCGCACTGCCTCCACATCGCCCACAGAGACTACACAGTACAAGGTGTGTTAACAAACTCGCCTCTCCATTTTTAGCTGATCTGCTTGTACCATATCAGTCACCACGGAACCTGAGGTTCTCCTCTTTCCATGAGTTAATTCCAAATCACATGGAAAGGCCGCATTCAGATTCTATGGCCCTCGACTGTGGACTGTAATCTACCGGAGGCCATCAGAGCTGTGAAGACTTTTGATGTTTTTAAAAAGAAGCTCAAGACACAGCTCTTTGACCTGGCTTATAACTAGGATGTTGCCGTCAACGCTACATCAGTCTACTGTAATTGTCTATGCGTGTGTGTCTGTATGTGTGTGTGTGTGTGGGTGTTGTGTTGGGAGACTGTGGGTAATGTTGTACTGTTCATTGTCCTGTTTCTGAAAAGCACTTTGTGTTGCTCTGCATGAAAGGTGCTATATAAATAAAGTTTGAGTTTGAGTTTAAGGTGATGAATACAGAAATACCCTTAATATAACAAGAATCTATAGACAAGTTCAGCGGGTAATTCCAGTATGACTTCCGGTGCCGTTACGCCGGTGTGTTCTGAATTATTTTTTAACTATCTGTCTATTGAATGGGACAGCACACACCTATTGCGTTATTTAAAAAGGATGGTGGTACTGTGCTACTCCAACCCAAATGTTCTAGTGTGGATTTGTGCCCCACAAGCGCATGATCTGATTTAGCATAGTGCAGGAGTGGGCCATTCAGGCCTAGTTGTTCTCATTATGGTCCCGGTCGGTTGGACAGTAGTGTGTTTCGGCGGAGCCCCTCTCCGACACTTTTGGGTCGGAGAGGGGGTCGGAGAGCACTGACGGACGCGGGGACAGGATGGGACGTTGTTTCAGTTTCCTGATCTCCCTCTGGCTCTAGCCGGGAAGCTTGTCGCTTTTGCTGGGTGCACCAGGGGAAATCTTAAAATGAATCAATACTCTGCTTTTTGTTGGACTTACTAGTTAATGTAGCCACACCGAGTGAGTACTTTCAAATCTTTATTTCAAAATGCCAGCCCCGTGTTTTTGGCACGTAAACTTGTTCATATGGCACAGTGGCCCAGTGATTAGCACCATTGCTGTGGATTGTCCTAATGTGGGCCACCTAAGCTCCAGTGCCTCTGGCTCCCCCCTAAAACTAAAACATGTCAGTGAAACTACGGTAAAAGCAAATTATGGGAATGTGTCTAACATTAACTACAACTGTTCAACACTCCATTTCATTGTCCCACATAAGGAAGTTGGAAAAAATGGCCCACATTAGGGCCATTTAAAATTCAAAATAAGTAAAAAGTTGATCTCACATGTGGAGCCGTCGTTTCCAGTCTTGCGTGACTTGTACCAGATGGTGCAGCAGTCATCTTGGAGACGGAAGTAGCGCTGTTTCTTCCACTGACGAGATTTGATTTTCCGCATCAGAGAGCCGTGCAGCATGCAGCTCACGTTCTGATCACACTCCACACCTGGACACACCCAGGGACTTAGCCAGACCCAACGAATAGTCCACGATTCATTGGGTCTGGCTTGC
Organism: Bregmaceros cantori; assembly: GCA_900302395.1. Taxonomy (NCBI): domain Eukaryota; kingdom Metazoa; phylum Chordata; class Actinopteri; order Gadiformes; family Bregmacerotidae; genus Bregmaceros; species Bregmaceros cantori. Next base: position 2,985 of record OMKY01250449.1, on the reverse strand, counting down.
CAAGCTAGGACTTGGCACTTTATTCAGAATCAAATTCCTCGGGACGAATTGATTTGATGTGTTTTTCTTTTAGTGTGCACTGCCCATCTGCAGAGATGGCAAAAGTACCCAAATTTCTTACTCGGTCACAGTAAAATACATTTGTGAAAAAACAACTCGAGTACAACTACAAAGTACTGATCCAAATGTCTACTCGAGTAGAGTAAAAAGTACACTCTCAGAAACATACTCAAAAAGTATTTTTGAAAGTAAAAAGTACAAAGTGAAAAAAAAATGTATATAAAATGCAATTTTTCAATGCTAGTTTTACAAAAACCTAGCCTAACTTCACTAAAGGTTCTGCAGCGACACCTAATGGGTGTCTCCCATAATACAGGCCCATGTGAACTGTTGTCATTCTATACTCGTTGGCATTACCGCCCCCTATTGGCTCATTCACACTTTACATATCCCTACCGCCATCGGTAAAAAAAAGTAACAAGCCTGTACAGTACTTGAGTGTTTGTACTTCGTTACTTGCCATCTCTGCCCATCTGTGGTGCAGATATTAGTCAATATAGCCTCAACTACAGCTGAGACGATCTTGAAATAATCTGCAAACAATAGAAATCCTAGCCCCATATATAGTCTTGTTGCTGTGGCTTAGATCACAGCACAAGCAGCGCTGTGAGAAGGCTTCCCCTCATTTATCAACTGCCATCATCCAAAATCCTCCTAGCTTTAGGGGCTGGCCCTGTGGCGTAGTGGGTTAGTTTTTTCTACAGTCTTATTGTAGTCTTGTGCTCACACCACATGCAGCCCTGTGAGATGGCTTTCCCTCATGGTCATATACTGCAGGTCCGTTCGTCCCTGCTCTATCTCCCCCCTTTGACACTAAGACAGTCAATAAAAAATGTTTATATTAAAGATTCCCCACATTGAGGGGATCTCGTCGGCTTGTCTGCAATTTCTCCCCCCACGATCTCTTCAACCCAGTGTCCGACTTATCCTATGCAATAAAGATGAAAAATTGGCGCTGAAAAAAATGGTTTCCATTTTTATATACAGTCTATGTCATGGGCCGCTCGTCCACGAGCGGCACCCAGGCGCCGGGTTCGTTCGTGGACCGCACGGACACCGGTGCAACTCATCACAATCAGCGCCGGGGCGGCTCCGTGACTGGCCGCTCTCCCCTTCATAAGCGAGGCTCGGGCACTGGGACGACGCGACGACCTTATCCTCTCTCGGTGAGAACCGAGGGGGGCCATTGTTGTTTTGTGTTTGATTCCTGTGTTGCAGCAGACGGATGACGGCATAGGTTGCCATACAGTCATCCAAACCTTTTTTGCATTCCTGACTGAGTCCTTATTTCTTACTTCTTTATTCTCGCTATACGAATCATAACACTTCGCTCCGATCTGGTCTTGTTCTGTTTAGGGTCAGTAGGTTGAGTCCTGACCATCTTTAGATGTTGTTGAGCCATCATTTGGATTGTCTGTCGCTGCTTCTTAGTCACTAACTCAGACCGCTCTAGATACTGTACCTGAAGGGCGTGTCCTGTAGGGTTCATGCAGAACCTGAAGGTCTCATTGAAGGACGGCTCTCGGTCGTGACGACACACGCGTGTCTTCTTCTTGATAATCCTCTTCTGAGTGGCAACGTTGACCACGTACAGCTTGACATACAGATCTGAAACGTTACAAGACATTGTTGCCAGGTAAGGTCAAGGCAGAGATGTGAAAGTCCCTCTTTCAAGTCTCAAGTCTCAAGTCCTTCTTGGGCAAGTCAAGTCAAGTCCCAAGTCAGCTCCAAATCAAGTCATCATTAACATGCTGTCATTTTAGCCCCAGAATCTGATTTTAATAAAGTAGCAAAAAAAAAATCAAACAATGCTATTATAAAAGCAAAACTATTACTTTCCTTTGACTTTATTCAAATTAGATTTGAAGACTTGAAAGAGGGACTTGGTCACATCTCTGGGTAAAGGTACTGCATTTAGTCACATTACATACATGGGGTGGATTGCCCTAATGTGGGACATTTATTGCAACTTCTTAATATGGGACAGTCAGTTGCCTAATGTGGGACAGTCAGTTGCCTAATGTGGGACAGTGAGATGTGGTGTTGAAGAGTTGAAATTAGTATTTGACACATTACCATAGTTTGCGTTTACCATGGTTTCACTGACATTCATTTGTTTAGGGAGTAGCCAGAGCCACTGGAGCATAGGTGATCAACATTAAGCAGTGGCCCACATTAGGACCCTACAGTGCAGCAAACAAGCAAAAATAAGCGTTCCCTTTGTGAAAAAAGCATGGGATTTTGTACACTTATAGCTAAAGGCATTCTTAAAACATCTGGAGGTGGAGCCGTCTTCAATTTTTAACATGGCAGCCATAATAGCCATTTTTCAAAATGGCTGCCCGCAACAACTATTTTCTCATGAGTGATGGATATAATATGATACTTTAGACGTATTTACAATACATTTCAATTGGTAAATGTATTTTAAACAATTGAACATTTTCTTTGAATATTCAAGATGGCTGCCGTTTTTCAAGATGGCCGCGGCTGCATGTAAGTGTCAAATCAATTTATTTGCGATTAAAAATTCCAAATGGGACTTTGTGATTGGCAAGAAGGTTGCTTACTCCTTCCAACTATATATGGCTACTGAAATATTTTCAGTGATTGCAATTTACATGTACTCGCCATTGCAGAAACAGGGCTTGTGCACTGTACCTGAGATCCTCTGCACAAGTTCATAACTGACCTGCATGTAGTAGACATGTCCAGAAGGGCTTATACTTCCCCTCAGATGCCTTTGACCAGCCCCATGTACACGGTGAAGGAAGTCCTGGGGTACACACATCCTTGGAATACTGCTCTGTCGACATGCCCGTCTAGGGCAGCCTTAGTTGGAATTGATTGGGCGTTGTGCCTCTTAGCAAAGCAAATGCGTGACAAAATGTAATTCCTCTGCGATCCGTTCACCTCGCTGGCACA
>OMKY01250448.1:0-19073 GCA_900302395.1 Bregmaceros cantori | reverse complement strand
ACTAATAACATCAAGTCTTGTCCTGTGTGTCTCAGGCTGCTTGGCCACCACTCACTCCAAGGCCATCCACAAGCTGGACGTCCCATCCTTCGACTGGCCCATAGCCCCCTTCCCCCGCCTCCGCTACCCGCTGGAGGAGAACGTGGCTGAGAACGCCCAGGAGGAAGCTCGCTGCTTGGAGGAGGTGCGTGATGTGTCGGGCTGTGGGTTTTCATCGTGGTGGTGTGGTCCGACGCTTGATGTGTGTGATGCTTGTTCCAAAAATATGCTCCAAAATCTAAATCCATACACACGCCATCCTCGCTGTCAGGTTCACTGACATGTCGTACCAGAACACAAAAAACGCTTGAAAAGGAGATGATTCAAAATGTCTTGATGTTTTACTCAAAGATTTGCTGTATAATCAAGCAGAAAATAATTGACTGTGTTTACAGTACAATTCCATTTAATTCAGGGTGTTTTCATGCTACTTCATGATCTCATCAGCTGCATTGAAGCTGCAGTCCATAGCAAATAATTTGTTAGAAATCACTTCATTTAAGGTTGTTTTTTTGTAATCCAAACACAGGCCGTTTCCAACCCTGCTTATCAATAGTATGAACAATGTAACTTTGTACGATCTTTGCGTAAAATCAAAATCAAGACATTTTGAAGAATCACCTTTTCAAGCTTTCTCTTTTTTGTATTCTGGTACGATTTGTCAGTGAACCTGATAACTTGGATGGCGGTTGTATGGATTTACATTTTGGAGAATATTTTTGGAATTTGGTAATCTAACGGGGGATTATATTTCAATCAAATCATTTTAACAAATAAGATCATGCATTCCAAATGTCTTAATTAATTTAATTCGGAATACTTTACATAATAGGTTATGAGCTGAGCAGATGCTGTTTATAGCAAATCATTTGTTAGAAATGTGTTTGCTAGAATTCAAAAGTAGCCCCTTGCAAACGCTGATAAATGCAAGCAAATTAAAAACCAAACTTCATAAATCCCCAAATGTTAATAATGTCCATTCAGCGGTTCCAGTACTCAGTCAGTGGGATCAGCAGCAAAATAACTAGGTAACAAGCAACGGTGTCCAAGGGGAGATTGTAAACATGCAATTTCCAATTTCTATAGTATTTTAAATTGCATTTAGAAAGCTGTTTACCGGTGGGGGGGTCGGTGTTGTTAGTGTAGTGGTTATGGACACTGCACCCAACGCACCCCCATTCATGTTAATGGTGCTGTGTCTAACGCAGTGTCCACAGTGCCGCCAGTTCTTCTTCCCTCATGGCCTTGTCTGCGATGTCTACCCTGATGCTGTCGCATCAGGGTACCTTACTTAAATTACTACTTAAATTACTACCTTAATTTTACCTTAAGTTGTTGCAAATTCAACGTGACAATAATGATGTGCTTCTCTGTGTTGCAGGTTGAGGATTTGATCGTCCAATGGAGACAGAAGGGACGTCCGGTAGCAGGCATCATCATTGAGCCCATCCAGGCCGAGGGAGGAGACAACCACGCCTCGCCCAACTTCTTCAAAAGTCTTCAGAAAATTGCCAGCAAGGTGCTCATCATATGTTTCCTGATCGTACAGGCAATGTACACACATGGACTTTTAGCCTGGCAAGCCAGAACAAATTCATCGTCCGCGCATCGCACGCGACTGTAACGATTATTTGGTCTGGATTCATTATTTTGTTTGATATGTGAGAGGATATTTAAAGAATGGAAATCATCAAATTGGCTTATTCACGAAATAAGGTGCTAGATTAGCACAGTAACGGGTTAGCGCAGTAACAATGGCACCATGCTGCTGTATTATTTTTCTACTTTATTGCAAAAAAAGCTGCACTTTTTGCAAGATTTTGAAATTTGTATTTCTTTGGAAATGTTGGATTTAAATTGAAAATTAAAGGAAAATCGATTTAGAATCGATGCATCAATTTCATTCCTTTAACTGTCAACACAGAGTAAAAATATGTCCATACTGACAATGAGCTCTGTGTTGGCAGCACGGCTGTGCGTTCCACGTAGACGAGGTGCAGACCGGCGGCGGGGCCACCGGTAAGTTCTGGGCCCACGAGCACTGGGGCCTGGAGGAGCCGGCGGACATCGTGTCTTTCAGCAAGAAGATGCTGACCGGAGGATACTACCACAGAGACGAGCTGCAAGCCGACAAGGTGGAGTCAGCGTCCTTTACAATCACAATCTATTTAATTCGCCATGTTGCGCATTCTAGCAATATAAACACACACACACATATTTGGATACATATCCTACCCACAACCTGATCACCCTGCACCTTTTCACAAACTGTTCAGCCTGCTACCATCAGGCAAGCGCTTCAGCAGAATGCGCTGCAGGACCATCAGACTTAGCAACAGCTTCTTTCCACGGGCAATAAGTCTGCTGAACTCATGCCCGAAAACAAAATCATATCTCTGTAGCCCTATTTATTGTGTCGCAGTATCCGGTAATAACACTCTTTGTAGGTAGTATATGGCAGGTCAGCAAGAATCACATACTGTGTGAGTGTTCAATCGTGCAGAGTTCAGAGAGTTCATCAACATCACAGTCAGGGCTCTGTAGCACCTGCCAGAGGGGGAAGGAGGGTGAAGTGGGTGATGCGGGGCTGGGGAATTGGTCTGGTCCTGGCGAGGAACAGGTCTTTAGTGCATTGTGTCTCAGATTTAATCTCATCAGAAGTCTGGATTGTATGATTGTCTTATTTGTTGACTGATAGACATTTTCCCGTGTTGCAGCCATATCGTATCTTCAACACGTGGATGGGAGACCCCACTAAAAACCTTCTGCTGGCAGAGGTGCTCAACGTCATCCGCCAGGAGAACCTCCTGGAGGAGGTGACCCGCACCGGCAAGGCACTGATGCACGGACTCTATGAGCTGCAGGTAACACCACAGCAGGGCTCCGAACCGCTCAAGGAACGAAAACGAAAACCAAAAGCAATTTCACAGAATTTTATGAGGAGCGGAAACGGAAAAAGATTTCTTCAACTGTTCCGGAACAGAAACGGAAGATTCTGAAATCCACAAAACCAGTTAAAAACGTGTTTTTCCCGTTCTCTATATATTTTAGCATATCCTATGTTTGGGAGTCTGTATACTTTCACTGTCAGTCATCAAGCCCCATGCATCTGTGGCCAGACAAGGAAACGAAATGGAATGGCGATTTTAAACCCGGTTTTCAAGTTAGTTTGAAAGTCCACAAAATATATTTTGTATAAAAGCTATATCCAAAACGTAACATTGCACAATATAAGGAACTTTAAAAACAAACAAAATATTTGTGTTCCGAACCGGTTCAGGGCCCGGTAACGGTTTCGAGAACGGAAACATTAAATAGAGACCTGCCTGAACCGTTCGGAACGTAACGTTTTAAAAATAAGCCCAGTGCCACACACTTTAGAGGAGAGATTCCAGAAGATCTGACTCATTCATCGCCGTGGGGAAATTCATCTTCACTGGTTGTACTTGGTTAGGAGCAGGGGTTGACAGGCTGGCCAGACGAGGCCTATTGTCATGGAGATGGGAACAGGTATCAGGAAAAACGAACCCTCCTGGATTTCATCGCTCTATACGTGCGGCCTGATCAAAGTGGAATTATGAAATGATTAGTGTAGTGCAGGGGTCGCAACCTCAAATTACCTGTGGCTGCTGGAGGCAGTATTTGGGTCGAGCCGGGACGCATCAGGTATTCCACATAAAAAAGTCCAAACGAGAAGTTTGAACTTGTTTTGTTGTTTGACCAAAGCAGAATATTGAAGACAATAAACAACTTTTTTTCTGAACATGGCTTCTCTTCTTACTTGTCAGTGACTGGGTGAGGCTGGGCTAAAGACATGTCATGTACAGACACGCTGCTATAATCATGTGCATATAAAAACAAATTGAATTTCCCTCTTTTGTTGAACTTTGCTGTGCGTGTTAGCAACATTTCTCTTCACTGCAGGCTTTGAAAAGAAAAAAAAAAGCTGGCCAAACTCACAGGCCACACTTAAACTTTCATATTAAGGTGGCTCTGCAAAATACTGATTAAAAAAAATGAAATAAAATAAAAACGTGAATGAGTCGACATTCATTCACGTTTTTATTTTTTACATTGAATAGTGAAAAGTATGCCACTCAGCTTTCTCCCCAGACGAGCCAACCATTAATTTACCTCTCACATAGCCGTCCATTCTCACTCTCTCCATCTGTTCTCTCTCAGTCTCAGTACCCCTCCATCCTGAGTCGTGCCCGAGGCCAGGGAACCTTTTGTGCCATCGACGTGTGCACACCAGCCTTGCGGGACAGCCTCATCACGCAGACCAGGAACAAAGGTACCGTCTGGTGCATTGAAATGCACGATGTCCTCTAGTGGAATATTTTTTAAAAATAACTCAGACATGAAAGGCATGGTGGTTATCCACATAACACCTGCTGGCTGACAGATTGGGTGAGCTTCTTCTCCTCGTGTTCCACTGCTGCAGTACATCGCAGGAGTGGAACAAGAAATGGTGTAAAAACAGAAGAGAACCAAACCAAAAAATATAAAATTATATATTATTATTATTATTATTGTAATTGTTTCCCTGTTTGGTCCGTTCTGCGGTCACATGTGTTCAATATACCTCTTCTTCTTGTTCCCAATGTCAGAAGATATTCCTAGTGTCACGGCCCTAATACAATGCAAACCACACTTAAGCTTAGGTGAAAACCCAATATGTTATAAGTCAGCATGGAAGAGTGCTAATGCTAATACAAAAAAAAGGTTAGCAATGATTGGAGAGAGTGAAGCAGCAGAAAGTTTGCAATATTAATATTGTAAATAATTAACATTTCGTAATCATAATACTTGATGCTAATAATTGCTTCAATTTGGAAGGAAAAATAAACCGATTCATCGTCGGTAAAAATGGCTGATTAATCGATGATCATAATAATCAGCCGCACTGAAAAGAGGAATGTGTCTTTTCTTTCTACCAGGCATCATCCTCGGAGGCTGCGGCGACGCGTCCATCCGCTTCCGTCCGGCCCTCATCTTCAAGGAGCACCACGTACACATGTTCCTCAACGTCTTCAACGACGTCCTCGCCGCCGCCGCGCAAAAGTAGAGTACGAAGCAACGCCGCAGTGCCCCCGAAACCGGCCATAAACCAGCCCAGCTCGCTCAGTCCAGGAAATAGTCGCCGGGGAGGTTGGGGAGCTGAACACACAATGAACCTCAACAGCTATGCTGTCTTACCGTCTAGTGAAGGAAGCAGGAGAAGCACAAAACTTTATAACGTCCTTGACGATCACACACACACATTCCACACTGCACACAAGTCTTGCCCACTCACAGGTTTTGCATTCGGTACGCTAACTCATTGATCCTCAAACCCTGTCCGTGTCCTGATCATTTGATTCTAAATTATATTAATTCATTTTAAAATTTGCCCTGGTGCATCCAGCAAAAGCGACAAGCTTCTCGGCTAGAGCCAGAGAGAGATCAAGAAACTGAGACAAGGCCCAGTCCTGGTTCTGCGTCCGTCGGGGCTGTTGGTACACCAGGGTAACTGCACGGGCCGACGGCTGTTTCAATAAATACCGAAAAGTGTCGGACCTCTTGGCTAAAGTTGAAAGGATAGGACATTTTTAAGCTCTTTACATTTGTAATGATTATTATAGTCTTAGTGTAAGACATAAAAAAATGACCGTGTCGCCTATCCAGCCGTGAGATGGGTCCTTACCACATCAAATGTCCAAAAAGTTTGGGGTTCACTGATCTAAGTAGTATGTTTTGCAATCTCGCCAAGTATTAATATATGTGTCATGAAAATGGTTCCTAATTCCAGTACTTTCCGATGTAATCACATCAGAGATGCACATGCACAAATTTTAAAAATGATGAGTCGTGAGGAAGGAGGGGCATCCTTAGCATCAGAATGCGTGTCCTGAGGATGAACAGCGCTCATCCCAGCATTTTAAGATAACTATTCGTAATTATTGACAATGAAGATCTAATTACTGCATATTGAGTGTGGCCACATACACAACACAGTGTTGGCATCAATTAAATGTATGTAATTGATTATGGAAAGTACTGAAAATGTACACTGTTGGGTATACTTCACATATATCGATATATATACCGATGTATGTATGACTTCAAATAGTATGACTTCAAATTGTGACGACACCACATACACAATGCACACACACAATGCGCAACATGTAACAAAGGATTAAGCTATTTCACAGTGTCGCCCCGTTCAACATCGTGTCTTGAAGTTTCGTATGTCTCTCTGTACACCACGGTACATTCGTTTGTTCATTATACATGCACAAGATCATCATCATCCTGAAATATTTGCAAAGATTACAAAAAAATTCAAAAAACAGGATCAATTTTTAAATAAAGTTGTATTTTTGACAAAAAACATTAGGGACGACATCAACACACGTAAGCAACCACAGCTGCACCGTTGTCTGCAAATCTTGTGTCCACCTCAAATCAGGAAGAGATTGAATCAACCTTTCCCCAGATCGAGGCCACAGTTTATGTATGCGACTAGTGCACTAGGCAATAGAATCATGGTGTAAATTCCACTAGTCGACATGGCTCATAGACGCCAGTGCCCACTTAGACTAGCCTCATGCCGGCTCATACGAACACTCAGCATTGTCTATTGTATGCGCACTGCCGCTAAGTGTATTACCCATGATGCACTGCAACAGACACACATGTTACATGAGTAATTTGGATGTTAAGACCTGGCTTTCGGAGCTGGTGAAAGATAGTTCTGACAGAAACATAGTTCTCAACACAGGCATTATTCGTGATAAAACTAGTTAATGGGTTAATTGGTTAATGTGGAAACTATAATTGATATTGCTGCTTGGGCCGTGTGTTATGGGAAGCAGCTTCTCAAGATGTTCTTGAATGTGAAAGATGGAATTACAAAAGGCTGATATTTTAGTATACCGGTAATTAAAATCTGTCCAATTTATAACGCCTTCAGGGTATTATATTGTCCTGTCCATGCCAAGTTCATGTTCCACCAAATAGTATGAACACAATACAAAGCTAAATATACACAGCTTAAAAATAAATTATGAACATTTGTGTTTCCAAGCTTTTACGCTCGGAAATGTTGACATACTATTTTTGTAATTATCCTGTGGAAGTTATTGGATTTAGGGAATTGAGTAGATCTGGAGTCTTAAACACAATTTTAGGGAAAATATTCAGACCGGAAAAGTGCGGGAAGTGGACACCACGCCCCACGAGAGATGCTCAGATACTGTGAATTTTCTAAGTGAGAAAGTCGTGTGGCATTTTGTGACCGAATTCCAACTACCTGAATGTCACTCGCCAACACAGACAGGGTGGACCGATGTCTATCCACTGGGGGATCCTACGACCTCTGACATGAAACTGGCATGAAACATGTGAAAAGTATTGATGGCTAATGTGTCACTTTGTCTTAAGTTTTTATGTTGTTATTATTAGAGAGCTGCTAACATTTAAATTGAAAACACACACACACACATATTATATATATATGACCTATGAAGCAGGAAAAGTATTTATAATATAGTATATCTTTATAATTTTACACACATATTTAATGTTTAGAGCTGCTTCTAACTCCACGAGAGCCAGTGATCTGCGTGAAGTAGCGCCTATGTTGTTTTTGTCGTCATGGTGGCGGCGGAGCCATGTTGTAAGTCGTACGCTCTGCTCAACAAATGCAGCGGAACTTGAGGGCAGAAGGGGTGGAGTGGAGTCCTGTGCATGTGTCCGTTTGAGACCTGTCCAGTAACGTTTTGATGTCGGTGTCTCAAATATGTTCGAACGTGTTTTATTTTTAAAACGGTGCTGTGTTTTATGACTTAAAATGATGATGCCTTTTTTTTTTTTATTAGTGCATCCGTTTTCATTCAGAAGAATTTCCGGCCACTTTTTTGAGTCCCCCCCCCTCCCCCTACACCCTGTATCGAGGCAGACGGACATGTTGATTTGTTGATTTAATTGTTAACGATATCTTATGTCAATTACTTTTAATCATGGTAATAATACTATGAAGGTGAGGGTGGGGGGTGCAGTTTGATTCAAGTAATGAAATTGTCTACCTGGACTCCAGCATAAGGGGAGGTGATGAAATGTAAATGCATGAACAATGCAAAACAGAAGTATTCGTTTAACGTCCATGATGTGTGTTTATAACTATTTCAATTTCTTTTTGCTTTGCTGAACAGGGTAGACGGTTTGGACTTGGAAATGTCATAGATTGTATGCCTAAAAATGTGACACAAACTAATGAAAGTAACTAATGATGTTTAGAGCTGTGTTGGAAGAAATATATTTTAAATCTGCTTGTAAAATACATTTAAAAAAACATAAATATATACGTGTTGGTAGCAAATTTCTATCGGCTCTGACCAGGAGGCTGGTGCAGATGATGTCAACCTTGATGTGAACTAAAAATAAATGAAATATATCTTTCCTTTTCGTGTTCCTTCTTTGAGATTTTTCGAGATTCAAAAGGACCAGGGGTTGCTGCAATTACACACACAATCACCTACATTGTTATTATCATGTATTACTATTATTATCATTATTACTATTGTAACAAATGCCCCCCAGAGGAGGAGCTGGGGCATAGAGGAACGACATCGGCAATAAGGTTTGTTCGGACTCTATTTAAGGGGCGCGCCGGTACACGCTGAGACACCAACGGTGTCAGCCCAGCATGCATGTTTATTGGGCAACTGTGATTATTTTACTATTTTTTTCTTTTTATTCAAAGTAATCTTGACTATGTTACATTTTGCAATTGGCACGAATATTTTATTTTATAGAAAATAAAAACTAAACGCCATCATGAATGTTTATTCACCTTGAATATCATTAAAAATGGCAATTGCGCCAAATAGTTGTTACTACTAAAAAATGGGGTGTTTGGGTGGTTAGAACTTCAATGTCGTTTACATTGCAAATCTATACAATTTTATAGAGAAGTGTAGACAATAGGAAATCAATAATATTTTAGTTAACTAAAATAATTTTAGTTGTATGAATTTTAGTCAACTAAAATTGGAGTAAACGTTTGCACCTTTTCCCCTTGACCAGAGCGTTTGTGCATTTATAAGAGATAAATTACGTCAATTTCACGTCAGATGTGCTCCGCTAATTATGGGGGCCAGTCTAAGTCAAAAATGCCGGGGCCGATTTCGCCTCCCAGTCCAGGCCTGGTGATAGCTGAGGAGGTTCAGAAGGGGAAAAAAAACACAAATATGTATAGCAATATTTAATAGACAAGTTCGGGGGGTACTTCCGGTGTCTGATCATCACGTCCGGTGTAATTTAGTTCGCTGTGTTTTTGGCAATTTTTCAACATCTATATTCGGTGGGAGCACACACCTACAGGGTTATTTAAAAATTGTAGCGGTAACTTGCGGTGTGCTATTCCTCAAACGCATGATTTAATCATCAGTGCAACCCGTTCCATTGTCTCATTCCTTTTGGAAGGACTAGTAGAAGCAGCCAGCCTATTGGTCCAGAAGAACATGTGACCACTCGGTTTATTTATGTAAAATGATGAACGATGCAAGGGAGATGATGTATAACTGGTCACACAGCGACATCTAGTGGTCAGATTTTGAATTGGTGAGCATTTTGTGTGTTTTTTGTGAGCCACCACGGTCCACTACGACGAGAGTAAATGGAACTCATACAGAAACCGGATTGTGTTTCATCCCGGTGGGACAAAATGCCAGCCTCCGCGGGTAAACTCGTCTATAGGTTTTATCCAGGGTTATTTGGAGCCTGGAAACTTGGAAAGGCTAAATGAGTGGCTGAAACAGGCATCGGCTTCCCAGAGTTAAATTGAACAGACTTGTGCTGGCAGGAACAGACTTCAACCACTAGAGGGAAGCACCGACCGTATAATTATTGCCTCACATTCTACGTTGCTTGCTGTAGCCAACAAATCATCGTTTGGTGAACAGTGATGTCAGTTTAGTAACTAAGCCCCACTTCCAGTGATTAATAACCTAACGCATTCCTTTTTTCCCCCAAACAGTAAGCGAATTAAAGTTATTATAAATAGTTATCTTAATGTCCCATTACCATAATGTCACTCGTGTGCCTCAGGTTCAAGAATAAAACAATTTATTGCTTCTTGTCATTTTTCTACATTATGTATCTGAAGCAAACTTCTAAAATCCTCTTCAAATAATGTCAGTATTGGTAAAACTAAGTGTCTTTTTGTGTTGATACTTGCTAGGCATGTGCTGAAATATAATGTAAAGTAACAATCAACTCGGTTACCTTTACAATAGTCAGTAATATTAGTTACTTTTAAGAAGAGTCTAAAGACAAGTTTGGCATGTATTTCCAGTTAAATTTGTACTCTGAACGTCACGTCCCGCGCCATTTAGTTTGTAGTCTTTGGTTACTTTTCAACATGTCTATCCGGTGGGAGCATACACCTACAAGGTTATTTAAAACGGATGGTGGTAACTTGCGGTGTGCTGTTCCACACCCAAATGCTCTCGTGTGGATCTGTGACCCACAAATGCATGATTTAATAATCATGCAACCCGTTCCATTTTCTCATTCTTTTTGGACTTACTAGTAGAAGCAGCCAGCCTATTGGTCCAGAAGAACACGTGACCACTCAGTGAGTAACTTCAAGTCGGATTTTGACTGCATTTCATCAATATTTATACAAAATGTTGAACGAAGCAAGGGGCATGAACTGGTCACAGACCGACATCTAGTGGTCGGATTTTGAACTGGTGTGCCTTTACTATATTCATACATATCGGCACAGGAAGTGACCTGCAGAAGCTTCATACTCCACCCCAGCCGATCATTTTGGAGTTGCAGTTGCAAAGAAGAGATGGAAAGTTTTCGGTTTTCACATGTTTCTGTTTATTTGGTCAACTACAGTAGATAAATTGATGGCTTGCAATTGCATACATAGAAAGTGGATATTAACAGGTCAATACTATCATAGTTGTAACCGATCATTGTCAGGTAGATAAACACACAATGTTCATACATCTTTCAACAAAAATAAAGCATTGTATGATTCAGGGGGAAATCGCTGGAAACATAAAAGAAATAGGGTGCAGGTTAAGACAGCTGTTTTAAGATCCTTTTTTAAAAAATTTATTTACAACGTGGGGATAAACTAGTTATAATGTAAACAAACAAGCCTGCTGAATGTGGAATTGTCAAACCATGTATAGGCTGAGTCGCCAAAATTACGACAAAGAAACAACCTAATGGTCACGATGCAATGGATGTAAGGCAAAATAATTTCTCTGAAAGCAGTGGGCTGATGTTCGAGTCCTGTCTTAGCCTGGCAAACCAGATCAAATAAATCGTTCACGCATCGCACGCAACTAGAACAATCATTTGGTCTGGATTACGCAGGCTCGGAAAAAGTGTCAATCAAATGAAGGCCCATGTCTTCATTCGAACAAGATCCGCCTTAACAGGCCGCTGATTGGGCAATCTGATTTGTCTGCCTCGTTGGTGGTCCAGACCCACCGAACCGCCTAGTCGGGTGCATTGCGTGGATGATTATTTGGTTCTGGCTTGCCAGGCTAATCCTGTCTTGGTTATGGACAGGGGTCAGATGACTACGTGGTACGTTTCTGTGGTGTAGGGGAAACCAAGCCACTAAAAGGAAAGCCACGTGTACTCGGGGAGAAACTCCTAACAGAAAACGAATTTCCCCCTAATTGCAGATTGACTGGCAGACCATTGTACTGGGCCCAACAAGTGGAACTAGAAAACAAGGCTACAAACTGCCTCTCTATCTATGTGCGATTTGTCCAAACTTGATGAGGGAAATGGTCTCTAATGGAATCTCAATGAGATTAATGTAGAGATCAACTGCTATTCACAACCCTCTCTACTAACCAGCTCTTGATATTGTAATGAAAGGCTGTCCCAACGTGGAGGAGCTGGGAATAGAGGAACTCACATCGGCAATAGCTGAACTCAGCCATTGCCAAGGTTCGTACGGACTCTATTTAAGGAGGCGTGTAGGCAGGTGGAGGACCGGCAACGGTGGCGGCCCAGAATGCACCGCGCGTGCATTCACTACACTATTTTAACCATCAGCACCTGCACCAGGTCCAAAGAATGCTGCAGACCATTGGGCATTTACCACTGAAAGCGATGTGGAGAATCAAGCCCTGTGGCCTATATGCAAGAACGTAAGGATCTTTATTTCCCATGAATATTGACATATAAACCAACTGATGGTAGACGAGGCGTTGGGAGCAATTTGACAAATGTAGACAGACTGAGCAGAGATTTAAACTAGTGATCATATGACTAAAGTATTGGTTAGGCACAAGAATACTATGATGAGAGCAAGGTATGCAATGCATTCTGGGACATTGTTAAAACAAGTGATGTGCATATTGGAACATTGTCTACGGTCTATGGTCAACTTCTATCAAATATATCGTAGTGTTTTATTTGTGCTATTTTAACAAATCTAAATAGAATAATTTCTATATAGTGGCATATTTATTTTTCTTGGTGTATCTAAGTTTGTATTTCAATAAATTTGTGTGTTTGCCATGTAGTGCACTTGCTCTTTATGGAATTACTTGACACTGGCGTTACTGTATATGCCTCCACTGGATGATGACGTATGATCATGACATATATTATATATATTGGCACTTTGGGGTTGTTATTCAGTTAGTACTGTAATCTAGATTACATGTTTGTATCATCAAAATGTGGAGCGTTATTGATGTAATAGTTTTGCGTGCACTGCCACATCCACCGTGGCAGATCCCTCATTTTAACTTGATCATTTTCAAACGGATGGTTGGATTTGTGCCAGATTCGATGTGTTAATGCTCTAGGGCAGATAGCTGAATTTTTTGAATGAATTAAAAATAATAATCTTTTTTTTTTGCTTTGTCTTCATGGGAGCAGTACAACTGCATAGGCCTAGTTTAAAATGGAGTTGTAAGAGGCTACTGTTATTATTTTTTTGTAATCAGATTCCTGTAATCTGATTACTTGTAGTCTGCTACTTCACCCTTTTGGGCTTGGCACACTGGATGCACCTAATGCTAGGCAAAAATCTTTATTCACACAGGAATACAAAACATTAAGATGTGTTGTGCACCCACGCCTGTTTTTACTTGTATCGCTCACCACAACTATGTGTTGTTGGCGGCTCAAATCACTGAAAAATAGACCTTGCCCATTATTACCAATTCAATGATATCATAATGTTACCAAGAGACTTGGCATCGCTCTCTCGGCAAAACACATCAAACATATAATCTACTTTCAAATTAAGGGGAGTTACCAGGATTGAGTGAGAAAGAGGAAAATACAGCCAGCAACGCATCCGCAAGAGGTTAGGTAGTTACTTACTCACCGAGAATTAGGCCGTTAAAATGAGTAGTTATTACGAACAGACCCCATGGTAAAGGTGTTTCGAAACCACAACCTGATGTTCCATACTTAGAGACGGAGATGTGACCAAGTCCCTCTTTCCAGTCTCAAGTCTCAAGTCCTTCTTGGGCAAGTCAAGTCCAGTCCCAAGTCAACTCCAAGTCAAGTCATCATTAACATTGTAATTTTAGCTCCAGAATCTGATTTTAATAAAGTCAAAAGCAAGCAATAGTTTTGCTTTTATAATAGCATCGTTTGATTTTTTTTTGCTACTTCACTAAAATCAGATTCTGGAGCTAAAATGACAGCATGTTAATGATGACTTGATTTGGAGTTGACTTGGGACTTGACTTGCCCGAGAAGGACTTGAGACTTGAAAGAGGGACTTGGTCACATCTCTGCTTAGAGAGCACCAATTAAACTATTTGTTAGGTGAATCTAGAACAAGGTATGCCACCAGGCGGAGTGTTACGTAGTCTGTTGCTGTCGGCTCCTATGATAGCTGAGGGCTCTATGGCTTGACATGGAGTAGTAATGTCAGCAAGGGCAAAGAGTGAAACATGATAGCCGAGCCTGGGGTCGTCTGTCTGGGTCAGGGTAGACATTAGCCATCTGACCTTTCAGGGGTGCGATCACATCAAGAGGTCGACCTGGAAGACGATGCGAGACCCCCAGACTCAGGGTGTGAAATGTTTAACCCTTAAGACTGAAATGTGTCTATATCGCCACAGGGTACAAACGGCCCAAGGGTGCAGTAGATGAGTAGATGATTAAATTTTACATACTGAAGTTGGCCATGTTTAAATATAATTTCTGCAGAATATTTGGTGCAGCTTCAAACATCAAAGCAAATGTCTTAGTAGGCACTGGATGGGTTAATTCACTATTATGTGTTACAGATTACAATTTCTGTGAAAACATATATATGCCATTGTTATCAACAAATAACTCCAACAAAAATAGCTTTAAAAGTGAAGTACAGTGTACAGAGAGGGCGATTATTATATTATTATTATTTTTTTTTATATATTGTGCACAGATGATGCGGTTTCAACTCAGACAGGCGTCGTCTGTGCCTAAACCCTAGGGTATCAACAACCTCAACAGACGTCAGGATTAGGAGATGGAACCTTTGTATTCTGTGAGGCCTTGGTTTCTTGATCTCTCGCTGGCTCTAGTCGTGAAGCTCGTCGCTTTTTCTGGATTCCCCGAGGGAAATCTTCAAATAAATCAATACGGCTTCCTATTTTCAAATATTTCATCATATTGCAATCCTAACTTCAGAGATCCGTTTAATTGAATTTGTAAAAAATAAAAATATGTCTTGTTTGTCACAATGTGTCATGCACATTGTCTGCATGCGACCTGCCGTAGAACTACTTCAGAAAGGATGGGCATACCTCTGCACTGTGTGGTGCAGCTATCTCGTTGCAGACACAAACACTGCTAGCTGCCAACCTCTACCACGGCCAAGCTAGTCGTGGCCTCCTTGACACTAGTTACTAACCTCCACCACAGCCTAGCTGGACAAACACACTGCTGGACAACCATCTTCTCATATCCCCTGTCTCATGTTGCTCTGTACTGTCTGTCCTCAAATGAATGAATGGATTCATCTACATTGGAGCCAATGGTGTTAATGCTCGTTTCTCTACGACTCCATCTACGTTAAAGCCAGAGACTAAGTTTCTTCTTCTTCTTAAAAAAAAACAATGGTTGAAAGGGATACTAGGGCAGCATCCATCAGCAGAGTTCAACAAAGATTCTCCCACTCAGTCTGCCGAGGATACCGCTGCCCGGCATTTTGGAAGTGGCGACGCGCACTGTCAACAACGCACTTGAGTGAGGCATGCGACTGCTCAAGTTTATTTTGTTAGCACCCCGTAGACGCAAGTGTCAACAGTTGCATGTTTATGTATTTCTATCACAGCAAAAGCACTGTGAGGGTGTGGAACAGAGTTCGGTACAGTGTGTTACTCTACAACTGTACAGTAACATACATAATAATTACCCCTAAAAATTATCCCAACTTTGATTTTGGGAATGCGGCCGTTGCGGCATCGCAGTAGAAATGTGTAAAAATGTGCTGGTTAGCCAAGTTTATGAGTATGAAGGTTGTTAACAGGTTATGTCAGTTTCAGTAAATCTGATTAAATGAATTCTCTATACTCATGATATTGCTGATGTGTGTTTGCTTGTTTCAATTCTGTCAATAAAACTATATTAAAAAATATATATATCTTACTCGACATAACTGATTACTCGTGTCCACGTAACGGCAGGCAGTGAACTGTTAGAGAGATTGTCCAAGTAATGATATTGTCTCGAAAAGAAAGAAGAGCTGTAGAGCGAAATAAGTGTAATGATTAAGAGTATCAGCGGGAAATCTTTTTTTTTTTTCCAAATCGAGTACACCAAAAAATAATTATGGTAGTTATGTTTCCCTTCAAATGATTAGTTACTTATATAATTATAATATCATCCATCACATTCATAAACAACTTAAGAGGAAAAGGCATATTGCTAAATGCTGCACAGTATTCGGGGAGAGATTCTGCCACACAGAACATGAAAAAAAAGGCAGACATTTTTTTAGTAACACTTGCAACACAGAACATTTTAAAATTCATTCTTAAATGCCATTCTCTTCCATCCTTCCACATCAGGTGCACATATGGGTAGAGTAAGTGTGCATGTCCGCAAACGTAATATATTTCTTTACTGAAAACATGTCATTTAAAGCACTTAAAGTGTTTTAACTGAAATAGTAATTTGACAAAAGAAAACAAAAAACAAGAAAACGTTGAACCCTCTGATACAGCCCCGTCATCTCTCTCTGTTGTTACACTTTCTCCCAGTTCTCTTTGGAACATGGACAAAGTCGAAATGTCCACTCACAGTTGCAGAAACTGAGCGTTGCTCGCACACACGCACATACAGACACCATCATACACTCACGCATATACATACATACATATACACACTCACACACTCTCTCTCTCTCTCAATTAGAGATTGCTCTCCACATCGATGCCGTTGGAGTGGGAGGAACCGTTCTCCAGTGGGTGTGGCGACAGAGGAGTCCCGCGGTGTCCGTCGCTGAGGCGCTGCACGCGGAATGTCTCGTAGTGGACGTCGTGCGTGACGTCTTTCAGGTCCTGAAGATGAGACCTGTATCATAGGACGCAACAAGATCATAGAATTATTTTTTTTATATTACACTGCTATATCAGCCTGGCGAGCCAGAACCAACGAATCGTCCACACATGACGATTGGAGCTTTCATTGGGTCTGGTAAAACCAGGATCAAAAAAATATGTAAAAATGTCCAGTCACACACCCAATAGGCGGTAGAAGTGGCGTGGGGGCGTGACAACAAACTCCGCCCACGTCTCGCGTCGCCCATACCAAACTCGCGACCTCTGCCTGATTTGCCCAGACCCAATGTACTGCCTAGCGTGTGATGCATGGACGATTTGTTGATTCTGGCCGTCACAAGACACCTGGACTCCTGCTTAGCCAATGAGCACACGGCAGACTGGCCACACCATATATGGTCATAGCATGTGTGGCTCCTCGCATCAATGAGTCTGTGCGCGGGCCCCACGTGCACACACGCGAGTTAATTTGTGTGTTCCTCATGTCGGCATGTGTATCTGTGTACGTAACCATTTGTACATACATCTCTCTGTATGTTCATGTGTATCAGTATTTGTGTGTGTGTATGTGTGTGCATATGTGGTTATTTTTGTGTGTCAATTTCAAACATACCTGATCAAGAGATCCCGTAGATGGGCAAATTCACAGTGCGCCACATTTTCAACTGTAGATAAAACACAACAGACGTATATTGTTACGATGCAGCATGTAATCCATTTGTCATTGGATGTTGAGCATTGAGGTGCATGAAATGCATGGCTCTAGTATTAGTGGGCATCAATAATAAAGACATGGGTTGAATTTATTTGCTTCATGCAAACTAAAAGTAAGGGAACATCATCCCCAACTCTTCTCTTTACGTCAAGAATGGGATCATGTTACTAACTCATAACTGCAAATGATTCACGAATCAGGGCTGACTCTGTGACGCAGTCAGTTATTAGACTGCTGCATGCAGCCCCATACAGTCTTGTGCCTGTGGCTTAATCTCACAGCACATCACGAGATCGTGAGATCGCTTAGCCTCACAGACATAAATATTCAGCAGGTCCGCTTCCCTGTTCTCATGCCCCCCTTCACACTAACCGAGTTAATAAAATGAAAAAACAGTGCTTGTGCCCAAAAAATAACTAAAACTGCACATTTCTTTATGTGAGAAATAGAATAGTTGAAACTGCAAGGTCAACAGTATGCTAAGGCTGGTAAAAATATACTCTCAAATACTCAAAATAATTAGAGAGTATATTTTCATATCCTACATAGAGAATATAGGCTTCTGCCGTCGGGCAAACGATATGAAGAACCACCTTTTTAGAAAGTCAGATTTAAAAAGTCCTTTGTTTACCAATCGACTCTGACGATAAACAAAGAGCTGAAAGAGGAAAAGCAAAAGATAGGTTTGTGAAAAAAAAGTGCTCGGATTTGATGTCTGTTCTCAATGTGCCATGGCAATGTTGGTGTATGTTTTTGTTTGATTTATGCTTTTGTATTTCTATATTTTCTATGCCACACACAACGGCTACTGGGTTGCAAAACAAAACTCTGCCTTAGCTGACAAATAAAGTTAACATCATCATATTAAAACCAGATCGAAAAAGTGATGAACCAACCAACCTTCAATGATCCCCCATTTGGTTTTACGCCCGAGCACCTTGTGCCCGTTCACTTGATGCTCCTTATCCGTCCCCACCACTGCAAATGGAATACTCTCCTGTAACACAAACATGATCATGCAGTCAGGAACAGACACAACCACATCAGCAGCACAGGGCTTAGCATTTCTGACTCACAGCTGGTGAGAAGAGAAGGTCCTGGGTTCGAATCCCAACCCGGCCAAGTCCTTTCCGTATGGGTTTCCTCTGGTTTCCCCCACCACCAAAAACATGTTCTAGTTAACCTGCTCCATTCAGTGGCACTGGCTCAGAATCTGGAGTTGGCCTGCACACGAAGCTAACCACCACTTCTCAGGTTGGGCTAAATGCGGGGGAATAATTACACTGTACCTGTATGTGTTACTAAGTACCTTTACATCCAAAACTAGAAAGCAGATGGGTAGATTTCCAATAATATCACCAAAAGAGGGATTTTTACTCAAAATTCCTGCAGTAATGTATAGACTGTGTGTGGATCACCATAGACGGTAGCAACGTGGCATTAGTTTGCCGATGCCAGGCTGGCAGAAAAGCTTGGTTGTTTGGTTTGACAGAGATCGTTTTTTTTTTTTGTTGTTTACCATCTCTGTGTCCATTTCAATACATCATAATATACATCCTTTTGAACCATTATACAATCCGGTTCTGAGGTGAACTTTGATCTGTGACGTTTCAACTTTTACTCAGAACGAAAATGCTTTTGACTGCCAAGTTTGACTTTATTATGTGTATGCTCACTTGCTCAGCACATCTCCCTTCCTCTCCTGTCAGAGCGGAAGAGAAACAAAAGACAGCAAAGGGGAAAGAGATATAGGGACAGATCCCTCTTTCCGACTC